>PVJS01012878.1:0-43076 GCA_004027185.1 Glis glis
AGAGAGAGAGAGACAGGGAGAGAGAGAGAGCTGAGGCTGGCCGCGAACCCGGATCCTCTGGTCTCCGCCTCCCAAAGTACTGGGATTACAAGCGTGCACCACCACGCCTGGCTTTTCAGGCAATTTTCTACTGTTACACTCTTGAGCCTGTGATTGGGCGAGGTCTTGCTAATTCCTAAAATGCCCAAACTGCATCTTTTATTTGTGTGTGTGTGGGGGGCACTGGGGATTGAACCCAGGGACATTCTACCTCCGAGCTATACCCCCATCCCTATTTTATTTTTATTTTGAAACAGGGTCTTGATAGGTTGATGAGAGTTTCACTACTTGCTGAGGCTGTCCTTGAGCCTGCGATCCTCCTGTCTTAGCCTCCCAAGTACTGGGATTACAAGTGTGCACCACCACGCCCGGCTCCTGCATCTTTTCTGTTGTCCTGTGCACAGTACTTCACCTTTCTTCAGTGCTGGTGATCTCTTCAGCAACTGCAACTTTCTTGCTCCCAACTATACACATGCTTTTCTGGCCAAAAATGCAAATTTAAAAAATCTTTCTGCTCTGCTTTCTGCTACCAATTCTCACAGTAAACCTGGATCAAAGCCACCAGCTATGCCCATGACACTGCTTAGAATGCTCTGCTGCTTTGAAATTTCCTCCACCAGATTAATTAGTCCATCACCTTTAAATTCAGCCTCACAGAAAGTCTCGGGACATGGGAAAAATATAGACAAGTTCTTCGGCACTGTCACACATGGCTTCTAGTCCAGTCCCCTGTAGAGTTCTCCTTGCCATGTGAGACCTCGTGAGCACAGTCTTTACTGTCTGCTTTCCTATCGGCATTCTGGCCTTCTGAGCTCCCACCAGAATCACCCACTAAGCTCTGCTGACAACATTCTAAGTCTTCTCCAGTCTGCATCTCCAGATCTTTCCAAACTCTTTCCACAAACCAGTTCCCATTCTTCTGGACAGCATCATCCAGTGCACAGCAGTTACCCCACTTCTCAGTACCAATTTTTGATTTAGTGAGCTTTTCCATCGCTATGACAAAAATACCTGACAAGCACAACTTAGAGGAAGCAAGATTTATTTGGGGCTCAGGTTTTCAGAGGTCAGTTTTGGCTCCATTAAAATTTTCCATATAGCCAGCCAGGTGTGTTGGTGCATGCCTGTAATCTCAGTGCCTTGGGAGACTGAGACAGGAGTATTGCAGGTTTCAGGCCACCCTCAGCAACTTAGCAAGACCCTGTTTCAAAATAAAAAGGGCTGGGGGTGTGGCTCAGAGGTAAAATGCCCCTGGGTTCAATCTCCAGTACCCCCCCTAAAAACCAAAACAAACAAACAAACCATATACCCAATAAAAAGTAAAAAGCAGATGACAGAAGAAAAATTTGCAGCATCTCTAACAAAGAGTTAATTTTCATAATAGTGACTTTTTAGTAAGAAAAACAGCCCGACTAAATGATGCAAGAAAGATATAAACAGTCAGTTAAATGATGGAACAGTATATGAAGCCATCAGTGTTTAGCCTGAACGTCAAAGGGAATACAGCAGACAGCCCAGGGATCCCAACGGGAAGAGGAGTTGTCTGGGTTCGAATCCCAGCTGGACAGGAAGTCCCTTGCCTCTAGGGTTCAGTTGGTAGCTGTTTGACTTTGAGCAAGTTGTCCAAATTTCCTGCTTCCCTTCCCAGTGTTTGGGCTAATCCCCTTGGTACCAAGTCTGTGGGTTTGTTGTCAGAGCAGAAACGGGTGCATTACGAATTACAAGATCAGCACTTGGTGCATATCTGCGCGCTATGAATGATCAGCTGTTGGTCATCATTTGTGGAGTGCCGTGGGCGTTTTCAGTTGGCAGAGGTTATAGACCGAGACTACGTGGTGAGTTCAGGACATGGAGGTATAAACCGTTCAGTACTTTGGGGGGCATTCCAGAAGCCCTTCTCAAGATTAAAAACAGGAATGTTTTATTGACCGAAGTGTGAGGAGCAGGGGCCTGACCTGTGTTCAGCAGTAGGTCTGAATGGGAATGGGTGAACCTGTTCTCTGCAGCCCCAGTCCCTGGGTGACGCAGGAGCCAGGCTGGCACTGTATGGGGAAGAAGGCTCCACTCAGACTGGTTCAAGATGGTGTGGATGGCCTGGCTAGGTGGTGAGCGCCCTGTCACAGGAGGTGTGGGAGCAGGCCTGATCCCCACTCGGCCCCTCGCGCCCTACCTGCCGACTTCACCAATGTGCCAGCCCCTCGTATAGCACCGTGTGCTGCAGCCCCTGAGCGCACCCCTCAAGTGCACCCCCAGCCTCGGTCCCCTCGCTGCGGCTAGCCCCCCACCTGTCCTTCTTCCAGCTGGGGTGAAGGCCATCATTCTCTCTTGAGTAGAAACCGTGTCTCCAGGGATTCACCTGGGCCCAGGAAGAAGTGGACATTGCAGGCAGCCTTTGGGGGGGCCATGTCACAGATAGCACGGATCCAGGAAGGGTTAGGTTGCCAGATTCCTCTCCACTTTCAAGAAGCCATTTGGAGAGCCCTTCAGGGTTAGGAGCTTTCCAGAATCTTCATTCTGACTCCATGACCGCAGCCTAGCGCTGGCATTCAGGGCTCTGCTGAGGAAGGTCTCTGTGGTGTCGTTGGAGTGGCAGGGGAGGAGGAGTCCCTGCTGAGCACTTGAAGAACCTCAGCTCCCCTTCCTCCTGTGAGCTTCCCGGGGCTGGGACCAGCCACGCCTCACCATCCCACCGATGAAGCCGCGGCCTCCGCCAGCTCCCGCCGCCTTTGGGGGTAGATGGACCTGGCTGAGTGGCTGAAGGACGTGGCTGCCCCAGGGCCAAGGGAGCACGGGAGGGCATCCCCTGCCAGCCCCGTGTGCTCCTGCCTCCTTACCTGTCACCAAGGAGCACCCAGCTGGAAAGGTGCACCTGGTTGGGGAGGTGCAGTGACCCGTGTTTGGCTGGAGCCCCTGTAAAGCTGTGGGTGAGTGGGGACATGAGGGGGTGGCGTGGGGCAGGCGTTCCTGGTCTACAGGTTCCATCGGGCTGGGGTCACCCTTGCCCTGCCCGAACTGTGAACCTGACTTGATCCCGTGCCCATGGGCCACAGCTGCCCAACCCGAGAGCACTGTCGGAGCTGGCTGACCCGTGGGCACAGCAGGCACAGCGCCAACACCCACAGCGCTTTTAGGAGCCCCTGAGAGTGGTTTAATTTCTTTTATAATCAGAAAGAAAAAATGAGCTTTTCGGTCAAAGTAAATATTTTAATATACACTGCTAATATATTCGTCTTTATATCAGTGCAGTCATAAAGTAGAACTTTTAATATTTTTTATGGAGGAAGGGCCCTTGAAAGTCCTGTAGCCCCAACCTCACTGCGCTCTCGGACCCACAGCTTCCCGTGCTGTGTGGCTCAGACCCACCGCGAGGCCGACGTAATTGGGCTGCACCTCAGGTCGCGCGGGGCGAGGAGCAAGCTCAGGCCTCCCTGGTGGCTTGCCCACTTCCAGGGATCATGGCTCTAAAGGAAGGTGCCTGGGGGGCAGCCCAATGCAAACACCCGGGTGCTTTTAAAAATAGATCTTTTGGAGCCGGCTGTGGTGGCGCGCGCTTGTAATCCCAGTACTTGGGAGGCTGAGACCAGAGGATCTGGGTTCGCGGCCAGCCTCAGCTCCTTAGTGAGGCCCTCCGCAACTTAGTGAGACCCTGTTTCAAAATAAAGAATAAAAAATAGGGCCAGGGGTGTAGCCCGGAGGTAGAATGCCCCTAGGTTTAATCCCCTGTACTGCAAAAAAAGTAAGTAAATAAAAAAAAAATAGGTCTTTCAAACAAAAATTCTTAAACCGCAGATTGTAAGCACTGAACTGGTTCAGATTCAAGATCAAAACCCCCGTGTGCGCTGGGCTTGGGTCCCGTGGCCTGTGGTGCTGAGGACTGGAGCTCTCTGGGGCCCCGAAGGCTGTGGGCTAGGAGTGTGGGCGCGTGGCAGCTTGTGAAGCAAGCCCTTGTTTCCAGGGCTCCCCGCATTGCCCGTAAAACTGCACGCCCTTCTGTTTTTCTTCCTTTCACATCAGCCCAAACGCCCATTTGTGGTTTAAAATACTTGGGCTCCTTAGCAACAGAATGAAAAGGTGACAACTTACATCAAGCAAAGAGGTCTCTGGGCACACAGATTGTGCAGCCTGGCAGGGCTCAACTTGTGGGCACCTCCACAGCCGCACGGTCACCCCCAGGCCCTGCTTAGCTTGTTGCCTCTGGACCCTCCAAAGCCCTCTGCTCCAGACACTGCCTGGCATGTTGGGGCGGGTGCTCTGCCCCAGGAACAGGTGCTGGGTGCAGTCAGGGACAGGAACTGGCTCACCCCAGCAAGTGTTAAACTTTCAGGAACTTGTGAACCATTATATTAAAACAAAAAGAGCCGGGCATGGTGGCGCATGCTTGTAATCCCAGTACTTTTGGGAGGCAGAGACGGGAGGATCCGGGTTCTCGGCCAGCCTCAGCACACACGCTCTCTCTCTCTCTCTCCTTAGTGAGGCCCTCCGCAACTTCGTGAGACCCGATTTCAAAATAAAGTATAAAAAATAGGGCCGGGGGCGTAGTGCGGAGGTAGAACGCCCCTGGGTTCAATCCCCGGTACCGCAAAAAAAAAAAAAACAAAAAAACCCAAAAAGGTGATACCCAAAACTCCTCACTTAATTATTTTACCCCATTTTACTCTTCTCTGCGCCCCTGGGTTATTGCCCTCTGTGTGTGCGTGGGGAAGCACCGCTGTGTGTGCTCCTGGGTCTTGCTCCCTCGCTTTGAGTTCACTTGCATGCCTCTCGGCCACGGCAGGTGTGTTTACAACGTGGACATTGACAGCTGCTGTGACTCAGGGCTTTGATTTATTGTTTGTTGATGATCTAGTTTTTAAAAAGTGATAGAAGCCGGGCGTGGTGGCACATGCCTATAATCCCAGTACTTGAGAGGCTGAGACAGGAGAACCACAGGTTCATGGCCAGTCTCAGCAACTTAGTGAGACCCTGTTTCAAAGTAAAAAGTAAAAAGGGTTAGGGGTATAGGTTGGAGGTCGAATGCTCCTGGGTTCAATCCCCAGTACTGAAAAATTAAAGTTCATGATGGCACCTTCCCCTCGGGCCCCTCTGCCCCTTCTTACCTCTGTCGGTCTCCATGGCGCCCAGGTGAAACCCCACAGAGGCGAGGTCGCCTGGTGTCTGTCTCGTGTGGGGTCTGGGTCCTTGAACCAGGCTCTGTAAGCATGTATGGATGGACTAAGTGGCTTCACCTTCTGCCTCTCCCAGCGCCCGAGGTCTCTGGGGACCGTCTTATCGGGTCTCACACGCAGCGAGCGCCCCCTTTCCTTGTGTGCTTGGCTATTTTTGCCTGCGAGGTTATTTTCCTGGAACTTTGTGGGAATTCTGAGCCCCTAGGTGACGTGGTCTTCAGGAAAGAGCTCTGGCACCTCCTGCCGATTGCTGGGGCGCCATCAACCTGGGGCTGTGTTCACTTGCGTCCTCTGCTTGACAGTTTCCAGGGCACTAGAGTGTCTGTGAAGCTGGGACGTGATTTGACCAAGCTTTTTTGCTAGGTCAGTGTTTTAGTTCTCATTAATTCTTTTATTATTTATTTATTTATCTTGTTTTGGTGGTACTGGGGATTGAACTCGGGCATTCTACCTCCCAGCTACACCCCCAGAATTTTATTTTTGTTTTGAAACAGGGTCTCGCTAGCTGAGGCTGTTCTCAAACCTGCGATTCTCTTGTCTCAGCCTTCCAAGTATTGGGATTACAAGTGTGTGCCACCACACCAGGCTATTTTTTTTTTTTTTGCGGTACCAGGGGTTGAACCCAGGGACATTCTACCTCTGAGCTACACCCCCAGCCCTATTTTTTATTCTTTATTTTGAAACAGGGTCTCACTAAGTTGCGGAGGGCCTCACTAAGTAGCTGCGGCTGGCCACGAACCGGTATCCTCTGGTCTCAGTCTCCCAAGTACTGGGATTACAAGCGTGCGCCACCACACCCAGCTTTTTTTTTTTTAATTAAACTTTTTTTTTTTTTGTGGTGCTGGGGATTGAACCCAGGGGCATTCTACAGGTTCTCACTAAATTGCTGAGACTAGCCTCGAACCTGCCATCCTCCCATCTCAGCTTCCCAAGTACTGGAATTACAGGCGTGTGAGACCACACTCGGCTTATATTTAATTTTTGGAAGAACTGCTGTTTTGTGTAGTGGCAGCACCATTTTACATTCCCGCCACTTTTTTTTTTTTTTTTTGGCTAGTAGCCATCCTAATGGATGCGGCATGGTAATGCATTGTGGTTTTGGTTTGTGTTTCCACAAAGATTAGTGATGCTGAGCACCTTTCAGGTCTTAGTGTTCATTGATGGAACTTGGGAGAAATGTCTATTCGAGTCCCTTCGCTATTTTTAAACCACTTTTTATGTTTATTTTGTTGTTTCATTACTTTTTACACGGAGGGGGGAGCTCTTGGGGGTGCTGGGGTGCCAGCTTGGGGATTCGTCATCAGCCTCCCACGGGGCGGCCCTACCCTGGCCTCGGCATCCGCGCCCCAGTCAGAGCTGAAGTCCAAGTGCGTGGCGGCGCTCATCTTTGCAGCAGCTTGCGGGAAGGCCGCCTGCCTTCTCTCCAGTTTTGGCCTCTGTGGCAGCTGCAGACCCCCCCATGGCGGGGGTTATCTGGTGTTGTAGCTGCTTCCATGCGGAGGGCTAGTCAGTTATCTAATGCACTGCACTTCAGAAACCATAGCTTCTGACACATATTTTCTTATCATGTCTGATTTCTCCCCCCTGAGTCATGAGAGATATTTGCTTGCGTTAGAGAAAGCAAGAGAAAAAATTTTTTAGATAAATGTAGCATTAAGTTCATGATATAAAGGGAAGCAAGGAATAAATGTGTATATCTACACAGCGATCATAATTCTGTAATAATTTTATGTGCTTGTAAATAAGGATGGGAAGGGCACGAGGAGAAAGGAAAGCAGGCGATTTCTCTGACTGGTGTGGTAGTGGACGACGTACTTTCCTTTTGAAGAGTCCCTCTTCCCTGCGCTCAGTCAGGCTGTCAGTCCTGCTAGATCGAGTCCTTGGCTCCTGGCCTGTCCTGGGAGCCAGAGATCTGAAGATGGAAGAGATCTGAAAGAATCCGGTCCATACCATAGGCATCGTGCTTGTGAAGTTGATTATGTAAAATTGAGAACTAACATACAAGTAAGGCCTGTTATTGGAATATTGGCATGCGGTATGTGCCCTAAAATTCAAGAGGAAACTTTTGGGGGAGGGGCCGGCTCACAAACAAATGTTTCAGTTGACAACCAGAATTGCTGGAAAAGAATCTGAAGTTGTGACTTTCCTTAGAACTATGAAAATAGGATTCCATTTTCAAAAATGTGATTTTTCTACCATTAAGAAATGCCAGCAGGGTGTGGTGGCACACGCTTGGGAGGCTGAGACAGGAGGATCGCAGGTTCGTGGCCAGCCTCAGCTACTTAGCGAGGCCCTTAGCAACTTAGTGAGACCCTGTTTCAAAATAAAGAATAAAAAATAGGGCTGGGGGTGTAGCTCGGAGGTAGAATGCCCCTGGGTTCAATCCCCAGTACCACAAAATAAATAAATAAATAAATAAATAAATAAATAAATAAATAAATAAATAGATGCCAGATGGGCTGGGCATGGTGATGCATGCCTGTAATCCCAGTACTTAGGAGGCGGAGACAGGAGGATCCCAGGTTTGAGGCCAACCTCAGCAAATTAGCAAGGTCCTCCATAACTTAGTGAGACCCTGTTTCAAAATAAAAAATAAAATAGGGCTGGGAGTGTAGCTCGGAGGTAGAATGTCCCTGGGTTCAATCCCCAGTACCATCAATAAAAATAAAAAAGAAGCCAGGCGTGGTGGCGCACGCTTGTAATCCCAGTACTTGGGAGGCTGAGACCGGAGGACCCGGGTTCACGGCCAGCCTCAGCTACTTAGTGAGGCCCTCTGCAACTTGGTGAGACCCTGTTTCAAAATAAAGAATAAAAAAAAAATAGGGCTGGGGGTGTAGCTCAGAGGTAGAATGCCCCTGGGTTCCATCCCCAGTACTGCAAAATAAATAAATAAATAAATAAATAAATAGAAATGAAAAGAAATGCCAGCACACTGAAGGGATCTCAGCCAGGGGAGACGACAGACAGTGCCCATTGTTTAAAACAGAAAATCCAAGCCCCTTTGGGTCTTCAAGAGCAATTCAGAATTCCCATTGTGAGAATGGAAGAGAGGCAGTTCCCAGCGAGGCGCAGGCCGCACGGCCAGGACGTCCTTTCCACCGCTGCCGCCCGCGGGCTCCGGGCTGTCAGCAAGGTTCTCTGAGTCCCCTGTCTTTGTACAAAGTCGTGCGCAAAGCTGGGACTTAAACTAAACAGATTTCCTATAGGAAACACACACAATCACACTCCGCTGAAGTTGCTTTTATGGACATTTCCCCCCAAAATATTTCTCTCCGGAAAAATAAATTCACAGGATGTAATTAAAACCATTATGTGTGTATGTTGGCCTGGGCCCTTCTTAAGTGCTTCGCCAAATGGGCCCGAACACAGCAATGAAGGACGGCTTTGTTCCTGTCTGTGAACAATGGTATTTACCAGTTGTAGCACAGGGTGTTCTTCGGTTACTTTATGGTTTCAGAAATAGCCTTTCACTGATTCCTTGCCCAGGGCAGCACCATTGGTTCTGACCCCAGCGTGACCTCTGCAGGGAACAGCAGCAGGCTGCCCTGGCACCCAGTAAAGACAAGAGCCTCAGTTTCCATGACCGCTCCCGGTGGCCGTGTGTTTTCTGGCTTAGGACCTATGATAAAATAAATTCAAAACATGAGAAGAATTAATTTCTGAAAAGAAAAACGTCCCCAAACAATGTGCTTTTTTTTTTTTTTGGTATGGGGGATTGAACTCAGGAGCATTTTACCTCCGAGCTAGACCCCTAGTTCTTTCTATTTTTTATTTGGAAACAGGATCTTGCTAGGTTGCTGAGGCTGTCCTCAAACCTGCGATCCTCCTGTCTCAGCCTCCCAAGTACTGGGATTCCAGGCGTGGCTTTTGAGCGACCCAGCTGAGCGGAGTCCTGTGATGCTGTCTTTGACCCTCCTGTTCTCTTTCCCTCCGGTTCTGGTGGGGACTCCTGTTTCACTCCAGTGCCCTGGGGGGGGGGTGTTCAGCTATGGGTCTTGCACCCCGCCTCGTGGCAGGTACTGGCCCAGAGGAGAGTCGGAGCATCTTCCTGGGGCTCACTGTGGACTTGGGGGCAGAGCTCTGCTTCCTGCAGTTGCTGAGCTGGGAGCTTGGTGGCCTGTGACAGACACTACACAGAGCCAACAGTCGCAGTGGGGGCGGTGCACAGAGCAAGGAGAGTCTGAAGATGGAGGAGATCTAGGGCCAGAGGAATTTGAGCTCCTGGCCCCAGCTGTGCCTGAACACTACCCCATCCTGAATATCCTTGGCCTGTACATGTCTTAGGTGAGTGCGATGGTTCGATTTTCTGTGTCACCTTGGGTAGGTCATGGTGCCCAGTTGTCTGGTCAAGCAGTAGACCAGATGTTGCTGTGAATGCACTTTGTAAGTGTGATTAACATCTACAATTAATTGACTTTAAGGATCTTTACCCTCAATAATCTGGGTGGGCTTGGTCCAATCAGTTGAAGGCGTTAAGAGAAAAAGCCATGGTCGAGACAGGAGGATCGCTGGTTCGAGGCCAGCGCATGGTAACTTAGGGAGATCCTGTTTCAAAATAATAAAGCCGAGCCACGTATGGTGGCGCATGCCTGTAATCCCAGGATTTGAGAGGCTGAGACATGAGGATTGTAGGTTTAAGGCCAGCCTCAGCAACTTAGTGAGATCCTCAGCAACATAGCAAGATTTTGTTTCAAAATAAAAAATAAAATGGGGCTGGGGCTGTAGCTAAAGGCAGAATGCCCCTGGGTTCAATCCCCAGAACCCAAAATAAAATAAAATAAAGGGGCTGGAGGTGTAGCTCAGTGGTAGAAAGAACACCCCTGGGTTCCATCCCCAGTACCACTAGAGAGAGAGCTAGTGCCTGAGCGAGCAATGCCAAGCTTTCTGGGGGGAGAAGGGATTCTGCCTCAAGTCAGAAACCCAGAACCCAGAACCCCATCTGGTTGCCAGCCTGCCCTACAGAATTTGGACTCAAGACAATATCAACCCTGTCTGAGTGTCTAGCCTACAGACCTGATTTTAGATTCGCCATAATTGCACAGGCGTTATTTAAATCTTGTTCTAACACGTACATCCTACTGCTCACGTTTCTTTGGAGAGCCCTGGCTGTGCTCTGGGTTCCCAGAGCAGAGCCTCAGGTGAGGATTCCTGCCAGGTGACTCATTAAGGAGCTGCTCTTGGGGGGGGGGGCAGGAGCAGGGAGTGGATGCTGGTGAATTTCAGGCATCAGCCGGTCAGGTCCGTGGGGCCCTGGGTGCATATTGCCCCTCAACGTTTGTCCTCCGCTGGGCAGCTGTGCTCAGGGCCCCTCCCACCACCCATGCGCTGGGACCCCAGGGCCTTCTCTGTGGCTCCCTGTACCTCCAGGCAGCGGGGCTCTGGAGCTGGAGGGCGGATAGCTGCTGCTACAACAGGCCCTGTGTTCTCTTTTATCCCAAGCTGGTTTGAGTGGAGCCCTTCCAATTAGCAATGGGGAGTCCTCACAAATCACCCCTCCTCATCTTCAGACCAGGGCGGGGGGCCCAGGCAGCCACCTGAGCTGGTCAGCCTAGAGTCCAGGCATGGGGCAGGGTCGCCTGGGCCAGATGAGTGGAGCGTGGCCGGGGTTCTGTCACCAGGATGGGAATCACAGGCTGCAGTGGAGGCAGATGCCTAGCTGAGGGTCACAAAGGGTCAGGATGGTGGTGCTGACTCAGTGAGACCAATGGCTGCTCACAGAGGAAGGGGTGGAGCTTGGGGAGAGCCAAGGACCTCCATCTGCAGAGAGGGCGTGGGGCAGACACGGGGGAGGCAGAGGAGAGGATTTGGTGAGAGACCGCGGCTGCTCAGGAGACAGAAGGGAGAGAGAGGCACAGGGACAGAGGAAGGACCAAGGGTCGGGGAAACTGAGAGACAAAGATAAAGAGATGGAGACAGAGCGGGGAGTGATGGCGCATGCCTGTAATTCTAGTATTGGGAGGCTGAGACAGAAACATTTCAGGTTCAAGGCCAACCTCAGCAACTTAGCAAGACTCTGTTTCAAGATAAAAAATAAGCTGGGCATGGTGGTGCATGCTTGTAATCTCAGTACTTGGGAGGCTGAGACAGGAGGATCGTGGGTTCGCGGCCAGCCTCAGTAAGTTAGTGAGTCCCTGTTTCAAAATAAAGTAAAATAAAAGACGGCTGGGGGTATAGCTTGGAGGTAGAATATCCCTGGGTTCAATTTTCAGCACCACACACACACACACACACACACACACACACACACACACACACACACAAAGACATGATAAACACGAAATGTTCAATGCTGCTGCCACCGAAAAACAGTCCTACTTGTGGTGCCATGCCTAGGTGTGGAAAAGGGGAACTGTATGCCAGAGATGGGGGGGGGTGCTGAGAAATGAAGTAGGATAGAAGAAAGAAATAGGTAGGAAGGAGACAAACAGGGAAGGAAAGAGGGACTGTGGCTTTAAATCTAAAAACTCCATGATCACCCTCACCTCCACTCCTCAGGCCTGTTTTCCTCCAGTAAGTCTTAGAGCACTGGGATTCTAGTTTGTTGGTGCCTATATATTTTGTTAGATTTACAAAATGTGTTTTTAGGCTGATCTATCCATCAGATAATGTCAACATGATATTCCAAGTGCTATCCATCAGCCAGATAATGTCAGCCTGAAGATTCTGAGAACTGGACCTTTGTCACCTGCTCTGTGCCCCATGATCAAAGCACTTAGGCTGACACCACCCCACATGCTGACCATTCACACGGTTTCCTATTGAAGAAGAGGAATGCCCTCCCCCACCCCAAGGGGCCCCGTCCCCTCACTCTGGAGAGGGCTCGAATTCTCCCTTGAATGTGTATTCTTGTTCCCTAATTACACCTGTCTGTAGCTCTACTCTGTCTTGGAAGTTCCTTTCCAACCCATGTCTGCACCAAGACAATACTGTTCTACAGTAAACTTTTTTTATTTTTTGCGGTACTGGGGATCGAACCCAGGGGCATTCTACCTCCGAGCTATACCCCCAGCCCTATTTTTTATACTTTATTTTGAAACCGGGTCTCACGAAGTTGCGGAGGGCCTCACTAAGTAGCTGAGGCTGGCCGCGAACCCGGATCCTCCGGTCTCAGCCTCCCAAGTACTGAGATTATAAGCGTGTGCCACCACGCCCAGCTACAGTAAACTAAAAAATAAGAGAAATAACAATAAAAATTAGAGTATAGCAAATATACAGAGCATTAACAGAGTCGTGCATTATCAAATATTATGTAGTTTACCCAACTGTATACAACTGTTGGTGCTGCACTTTTATACAAACGGCAGTGCAGCAGGTGGGTTTATGCCAGCATCACTGTAAGCACGTGAGAGGTGCCTGTGCCGTGATGTTAGGACAGTGTCAGCGTCACAGTGTGATGGGAATTTTTCAGCTCCACTGTAATCATATGGAGCCACTATCACATACGTGGTCTGTCATTGACTGAAACCTCGTTACGTGGTACATGGCCATAGAGCCCATCCCACCTCCATTCTTTGGATATGACAGTGACATTTCTCCATAGAGAGGTGGGTGGGTGAAATGCTCATCCTAACCTGGGCAGACCTTTGTAACCGCTGTGAAAGGATCCAGGGGAAACAGTCATGGAATCTGTCTCTGCCTGGCCTCTCTGGATGTGGAACGCTGCCACCGTTCCTGGAGGAAGCCTGCACCTTGGTGCTCCGTGAGGCTCCTTCCTGCCTCTTCCGCCCCTGGTGACCCCAGGCATTCCTGGCTTATGGCAGCACCATGAATAGCCTCTGCTTGTGTCTTTACACAGCCGTCTCCTCTCTCAAATCAACCTTTGCCTTTCTCCTATAAAGACACCTGTCATTGGATTAGGGCTGTGTTAGTCAACTTTCCAATGCTATGACAAAATACCCGAGGTAATCAAATTACAAGGAGGAAAGGCTTATTTTGGCTCATGGTGTCAGAGGTTTCAGTTCCTGGTCACTTGTCCCCTTTGCTTTGGGCCTAAGGCGAGGCAGCACATCATGGCAGCAAGTGGGGTACTTGGGAAGGAAGGGGTGTGCTTGGGTCCCAAGAGCCTCATCAAGGGCATGTGCCAATGACCTGCTTCCTCTCCCCAGGCCCACCTCCTGAGGGTTCTGCCACCTCCCAGGCTTCAACACCTGACCCAGACACTAACAAGGGCCTCTCTGAAATCCAGGGTGATTTCATCTTGAGACCCTTAACTTCGCACCATCTGCAAAGACCCTCTACCCACGGGTGTCCGCATGCACAGGTCCCAGGGGTGAGCTGAGAGGCCACCATTCAACCCATGGCGCTGGTCTCTAGGTTCTGAGGGACAGTGTCCTGTTTTGCTTGTCCCTGTTCTCCTGGCCCCCAGTGCCTGATGTGACAGTTTGTCAGCTTTGGATGATGAATGACGTGACCCATTTACTCAATAACAAGTCCCAGGCAAGCCCCTGTGACAGAGGCCAAGTCCCTCCCATCAAGGTGGTGTTTGAGGAAACTGTCTGCCAGCAGAGATAGTCACTACTCTGGTGGCTGTGAGTCCAGCGGGGAGATAAATGCCGGGAGGACACGTGGGTGGACCATGGTTGGGACCAGGCAGTGGGTGGGACTGGGATGAGTGAGCTGGAGGAAGAAGTCCCCTGGGGCAGTGCGGGAGGGGTGTGTGTGTACATGGGGAGGGCACGTTGTTCTGGAGCACCAGGCCCTGGGAGGGGAGGGTGGAGGTGGGGAGGATGAAGGAGGGGAGGGTAGAGGAGGGGAGGGTGGAGGAGGGGAGAGTAGAGGAGGGGAGGGGAGGAGGGTTAGGGTGGTGGGCTTCCCTTGGAGAGGCTCTCAGATGCGCAGCTAAAGAGGTCAGAGGCGGGTCTTCGGGGGATCAAAGGGGTTGTGAGCCTGAGTTTTGTGACAGGAAAAGTTTACCTGGCAGTAAGGAGGGCAAGTTGGGACAGCTCAGATTCCTGCACCATGGAGGAAGAGGACAGGCTGGAGGGGACTGGAGGAGAGGCAGGGAGCTGTCCTCAGGATGGCCTTGGGTCCCGACTCACCCTGGTTGTAAAACTGGCAGTCCCATGTTCCAGAACCACTTCAGTCCCGGGCCACCTGGGCCTTTGGTTGCTCTGGGATGGGGAGTCACTCTAAGCATCTTCTGTCTCTGCTCGGAGTCACTGCCCCTGGGGGCCTCTTCCACCTCCAACTGAGACTTCTTGAGCTCAGAACCCCACGAGGTGCTGGCGCACAGTAGGCACCTTACACAGGCATTGGGTGGCGGAGGAGCAGGGCTGCCGAGCACACGTGGTCTCACGGAGCAGCACAGCCTCCTGACACCACAGACTTGTCACTCAGGGAGGATGAAGGCGCGTCTGAGCAGGAGCACAGAAGGATAGGCCCGGAGCCCACACTGTCCTCCCACCTCCTGCTGCTGGATCCAGCCTGTCCTCCTCCAGGGCCTCCACTACACAGCTGAGCCACAGACAGAGAGAGCAGACCCGGCTGGGGGTGGGGAGGGCACGTAGGATGCTTCGAGGGCAAGGAACACCCTCCTCCTCTCCCTTCCCTGCCTCAGCGCTGGGGCTGAGCATTGTGGGAAGGGAGGTGGGCTTGGGGCGGGATGAGGAAAAGGGGGACTGGCCCCTATGAACGAAGGGGTGCTGTCCTGTGCACGAGCAGCCGTGGAGGCTGCTGCATAGTTCTGAGATTCTGAGCGGCCCTGAGGGCTGCCACATAGGTCTGAGACTCCAACTCCGCATCAGCAAGCGCGTGGCACTTCCTGTGGAACGTTAAGTCTACAAACCCGGCAAGGTGGTGTTTGTCATGGGCCCCATTTGACAGGGAGCTGAGGCTGGGAGGAGCCGCCCTTTCCTGAGTGCAGAAAGGTTGTGGACTATACTCCCTCCCCTGGGGTGGACCCCCAGCTCTGCAGGTGGGTTCCCAGGCTTGGCTGATGGTGTCAGGGAAGCAGGGGCTGGTAAAAAGGTTACCAGGACAGAGCCCAGAGTCGCATGGCCTCACAGGTAAACCTCAAGAATCCCCTGCCTCCTCCTAAGCCCGGGGTGGAGGATGGCAGTGGAGAGCCTTCAGAACAGGAGAGAGGGCTGAGGCCTGCTGGGAGATGCCATGAACACTGGCCCCCAGGCTCAGGTCTGGAAGAGCTGCCCCTGCATGGGTGACCACTGATCTGTTGCCCCATCCCCAGAGATGGGCTGCAGCAGGGCAGCACAGCCTGGCCTGGGGCTGCATCCTCCCCAACATGTAGCCTGGGGCACAGGCTTGTGGCCCCAGGGACCCACAGTGTTTGCTGAGGGCCCCAGTTTCCCTAAAATGGGGTAGGGGTAAGACAGGATGGGGGCCCTTCCCAGCCTCCTGGTGCACAATTTTTGTTATATAACTTATGCTGCAGGAGCACTGCTACACTAAGTCCCTCCCCACCTGACAGCTCCTCAGAACCCCAACCTCGGAGAGGCCAAGGCTTTGACGTCTCATGCTTCAGGCAGATTGCCGAATGACCCCCAAAAGTTGGGCTAGACTCCAAGGAGGGGCCATCTGGGGACGCTGGATGTTTTCCTCTGGGGACATATTGAGTGGGCAGCGGTGGGGAGGCCTGACCTGCCAGATGGCCACAGGAGGCACCAGATGATTTTATGGTAGAGGAAGTGTGGGTGTGGGAGAGGGCCACGCAGGGACCCAGAGGGGGCAGGGACGGCCCCCCACTTCTCCCAGGGTGGCACCAACTGTGTCTGCCAAGCTGGGACGGCATGGGCAGATTCCTGTTGGTGAGGATGACATGACCTGAGTTAATTCCGTTTCCAGCAGGCACAGAGTATCCCTCGTTGGGGGTCTTTGGGGCTCAGAGGACCTGGCGGAAACACAACGCTGAGGGTGCAGGCTTTGGGGCTGGGAAGTCCTTGGTGTGAGTCCCGACTCAGCCACCTGTGGGTGTGAGGAGTTGGGTCCAGCACTGACCACTGCTGACTTTGGGGTCCTGACAGTGGGGTCATGGCATCGGGAGAGGGCGACTCTGCGAAGGTGACTTTCCACTTGCAGTGCCACTGGCTTGAGAGCACTGCCCTGTGCAGGGCTGGGGATGCAGGACCACCTGCCCTCCAGGGACCGAGTGGCACCACAGCTCTTCCTGAGAAGAGCTGGCTCCTGAGGGCAGCAGCAGAGGCGGAGGGAGCTGAAGGCTAGGAGTGAGACTCTGCCCAGGCCACTTGATGCGTCCAGGTGAAGGGCCAGGGAAGGTAGTGCAGCTGAAGCTAGATGGAGACTGTGGCTCTTGAGCCTGGCTGCACGCTGGTGTCCCCAGGAGTTCTGAGGGACCTGAGGCCAGGCCACCTCCCAGACCAACATCATCAATATCTTTTTAAACATTGTGGTAAAATATACATAAAATTTACCATTTTACCTTCTTAAAAGTGTACAGTTCCGTAGTGTTAAGTAAACTCACAATTCATAACATTGTACAACACTGTAAACTCCAAAATGTTTTCATCTTTGCACACTGAAACTCTTCCCATGAAAACACCCCATTCCTCCACCCCCCATTCCACTCTGTCTCTACGAACCTGACTCCTCTGAGGACCTCATATGAGTGGAATCGTGCTGTATCTGTCCTTTGTGGCTGGCTTATTTCACTGAGCACAGTGTCCTCCAGGTCCCCTCACCTTGGAGCCTGGGTCAGAATTTCCTCTTTTAAAAGGACGACCAGTTTGCTTATCTGTTCACCCATCCGCGCTCACTCGGGTGGTTTTCAGGTTCTGGATGTGCAGTGTGGAGCAGAGCAGAGGGCCGGCAGACCCTGGCTCCTTGCCATGCAGCATCATTGGGTGTCAGCATCACTCATGCCAACGGTGCTGGCGTGGTTATCAAGCCCCAACACTACTGCAGACAGCTCCCCGCTCCCCCCTAAAACACTGGGCAGGGCCTGCCAGGTCTGCTTCCAAGTGCTCCAGCCCCTGCCTCTGGGCCACACAGGCTCGAGCCTCTCAGCCTGGGTACGGGCCCTTGGGGGCGCCTATAGATCACTGGCTCCCATGTGGAGCCCCTTCCCCCCTTACAAGGCTGGCGGCTGAGCCTCAGCCACCTTGGCCTCGGGTCTCATCAAGCTGATGCTGTGTCTGTACTCTGCCTCCAGAACCCGCGGGGGCTCTTCACTCATGCTTGGAGAAGCATGGCCCGCTTTGTCCTCTGCAGTCCTCCTGCACCAAGCCGTCTAGAGAAGGCTGGAAGGATCCAAGGGAATCTATCTACACGTGGCTCGACCTCGGTGAGGTAGCTGAACTTGGGAGTGTGCAGAAAGTCGTCATTTGTCGGTTCACTAATGCATTCCTTCTTCCAATGCATTTTGTCGGGCACTGGGCATTGGTCAGATACAGATATGACTCCTGGCTTCAAGGGAGGAACATGGGGGAGCGTTCATCAAACACCACATTAATACATGCCTAGCCTGAAGGCGCCCCTTCCATGGCCCTGCTTCGAGGAGCAGGTGGAGCGTCCCCGCATCTGCCACTCCCTAGCTCCTCTGTTCTTTGAGGCGCCGCAGGCAGGTAAAGGCACTGGACACTTGGGACTCCCGGCCCCGCCCACAGGCCACGCCCCTCCCGCGGGCGGGAAGGCCCGACCAATCAGAGGTCCCAGGCCATGCAAATAAGGCTCCGCCCCCCAGGGGACGCGATTTCCCAGACTCCTCTGTTTCTACGTGAGAAGCTTGAGGCCGCCCGGAGGCCCTCTGCCCTCAGGTCGGGGAGCGAGACCGGAAGTGGAGACCCGGGTGCCCAGCGCGCGGTGCCGGAAGTCGCGTCCCCGACGCGGCTCACCTGCCCTCGGCACCGGAAGTGCTCCGTCGCGCTGCTTCCGGCCGGCGGGTCGCGCTCTGGCCGGGGTCGCGGGAGCGCGCGCTGGCCTCGGGGGTCGGGGCTGACGCGGTGACCGGAGTACCCATGGCGGAAGGCGGCGGCCCGGACGGGCGGGCAGGGCCGGGGTCCGCAGGTAACGTGTGCGCGGCCGCGGGCGTGTGGGGACCGCGGGCGGGTCCGGAGCCCCGCGGAGGGGCCAGCGGCCGCGTCCAGGTTGCGGCCCTGAGTTCTCGGCTCGGGCCGGCCAGGCCCATGGAGCCGCGCCCGCGCCGTGCTCTCTTTCCCGTGGAACTGTCTTGTAACGGCCATCCCGTTAGCCGGTGCGGGTTTGAAGTGACCCCAGCTGAGGACCTAGGCCATCGTCTAGGTCTGAGCGTGCGGGTCAGGAAAGCCCCCCGGAGGTCAGCCCTCGGGAGGGCGGACACCTGTCCCCGTCCTGCCACCCGCGCACGACCGGGTGGTGCTGCGGGGCAACCCCCAACTCGCGCAGGAGGGACTGGACCGCGAAAATGCCGCTCCAGCGAGCTGTCAGTGACACAGCATGTCCAACGGCTCTGGGCCCACTTGCAGAGAAAGGCACACACTTGCACTCCAAAAGAGCCATCTGACTTAGGGGCTCCGCCTTGAAATGTTGTTGCTACACAAATGTGAATTCGCAGGAAAGGTTTCCTCTCTCCTGGTGGAGGATTCCCTCCTTCGCCACTTTGTTAGTTTGCCGGCCTGCCAAATGCCTTCCACGCCCATCTGTTGTTGTGAAGAGGTACCTGTCCAGAGTGCTGAGTCCTCCTCCTAACTCTTAAATGTGCAACAGTCGCAGAAGAAGGCTACAATGTTGACATGGAAACGGGTGCAAGTAGCTTCTTTCATCCTTTCCTCCCTCCCTCCATTCAACAAATATTTATTGAGGACCTACTCTTGGCTAGACTCAGCTGAGGGTACTGCAGTGAATACAACAAGCTGGACAAAGGCCCTGCCATCCCGAGATTTGGTTGGTAACGACGTTGACTCCAGGGACAGCCACGACCTCACAATCTGGAATGTCATCTCATGTGAGGCCGGACAGCTACGTCCTACATAGATAGAGAGGGGTCCTCTGGGAGAAATACTGGCTTTGCGCTATAGCCAGGGCTCCTTTTTGTACTGTTTTGTTATTTAGTGTAGTTATAAGTGGGTGGAGGGGCAAGGCTACAGTGTTATCCTGGGATAGTTGTGTTGTCATTGGAGGAGCTGATCAGAAAAATGCAAACTTGAAGTCTTCTTTTCATAGGAAAAGCTTGAAGTCTTCATAGACTTCTTAGAAAAAAAAACCCTGAAGTCTTCTTTTCATGGGTCAGAGGCTAAGAAAAGAGGCCCACAAAGGGAGATCCAGAGGACTTCATATAAAATCCTGGGCTTCCACTGACCTGCTGGTCATCCACCCACATCTGAATCTTTGAGCTTTTTCACCCTAAAGTAATAACAGTGGAGGGTAAGGACTGAAGGAGGACTGGAAGGGTGGCTTAATGGTTTGTTCCCCGGGCTTGATGCCTGTCTGCTGACCTGCTGCAGGTCTGGCTGTGGGATCAGATGTGGGACCTATGTGTTTGTGAACCTTGCTGCCACCGTGGCCTTTGTGTCTTACCTCTGCCAGTGGACTGTCAAATCTGGGAGGGCAAGGACACCTACTCATCATGCCCATTGTACCCATGGCCGAGTCTTGTATACAGTAGGCACTCAGAGGAGATTTGACTTAAATGTAAAAAGCAACTTCAACATCTGGAAAAGGCCCACTCCTGCAGGAAAGTGCTTTAACTGCTTGCTCACACACTAGGACAATGTGGCAGGGCGGGGATTTAAACCCAGGCAGTCTGAGTTCACGTTCTTTACTTGCACACTTGTCCATGTCTTTATTCTTACCAAACTTCTGGAGTTCGTTTTGGGCTGTGGTGTGTTTTGGGCCATGGTGTGAGTGAAGACTCAGTTATTTCCAAACAGGGATCTGGTTGTACAGATATAATTTGTTGAAGGCACTTTTCTATCCTCTCTGCTTTTGATGTCCACTTGTCACAAGTCGAGTTGTTTATACTGATGTCTTTCTGGCAGTTGATTCTTTTTTATTCTGATGAGAGTTCTGTTATCTAGCAGGGTAAGTCTTTTCTTATTATTCTTACTAAAAAAGAAAAATACCTATTGTCTCTTATTTATATTTCCAAATAAACTTTAGAATATTTGTGTTATAACTGATATGAAAACCTCAAAGAGATTGGCTAAATTTTATGTATTGGTAACATTTAATAGTTCTCTAATATTGAGTCTTCTCATCCTAGTACATGGTATGGTTTTCTTATTTACTCTAGTTTCCTTTATTATCTTTCATTATATAGGGCTAGATTTATATTTATATACATACATTTTAGTTTTCCTTTTTATTTATTTTAGTTTTTTGTTTTGTTGCTATAGTGAAATACCTGAGGTTTATTTCACAGTCTTGGAGGCTGAGTCTAAACGGCATGGTGCAGGCTCTGGAAAGGGTCCCTTCTCTCGTCTGCATCACCTCACAGCAAATGGCAGTGGTGGGAGCATGTGATCACATCACCAAACAAGCCAAAGAGACCGGGTGGGACCAGGCTCAGTCTCTTAGAACAACCCTCTGTGGAGAACGGACCAGGGTCTCATGAGAAATACCTCAGTCCCTTCTAAAGCTATTCCCACTGGCCCTGTGACCTCCCAGGAGGGCACAGTTATTTTTTTTTTGTGGCACTGGGAATTGGATCCCAGGACACTTGACCACTGAGCTATACTCCCGGCCCTTTGAGGTTTTTGTTTTGAGACAGGGTTTCAGTAAGTTGACCAGGCTGGCCTTGAACCTGCTATTCTGTGTCAGCCTCCTGAGTAGCTGGGATTATGGGCAGAACTGTTAAAGGTCTGCACTGTCTCCCAATACTGCCACCCTGGGGACCAAGCCTCCAGCACATTCCTCTGAAGGGACGGTAGCATGTCTGATGAGTCGTTTCTTACGTAGACAGAGCAGCATGGTAAGAGACTCATCCATGTTGCAAGTAGTGACATGGTCTTTGGGTTTTGCCACATCAGATGTCTCTGTAGTGAAGGAGATGATTATGGTTCTCCTTCTAAGTTTCCCAATTTTAAGATATTCTTACATATTTGGGATAAATTAGTTGTTTAAATTTTTATTTATTTATTTTGGCACTAGGGATTAAATCTAGGGAGCATTCTACCTGTGATCCTCCTGTCCAGCCTCCCAAGTACTGGATTTACAAGCATGTACCACCACACCCCACTCGGGGTAGATTAGAATCATTGCATGCTAGATTTTTTGATACAGTAGTTTTTATTTCAATTTCCTAATACTGTATGTAGGATTTTGCTTTGATATATTTTATGGTACTGGGGATGGAACCCAGGGACATTCCACCTCTGAGCTACACCCCCAGCCTTATTTTATTTTTTATTTTGAAACAGGGTCTCGCTAAATTGTGGAGGGCCTCACGAAGTTGCTGAGACTGGCTGCAAACCTGTGATCCTCTTGCCTCAGCCTCCCAAGAAGTGGGATTATATTGCTTTGATATTCTGAAATAGGTTTTGCTCCATAGTTTCTTAGTCCCACCATGTATACGGATGAGTATTTGTGTGTGTGTGTGTGTGTGTGTGTGTGTGTGTGTGTGTGTGTGTGTTTGTGTGTGTATTGTCAGGGTTGGCGTCAGGAATGTGCTAGTTTGGTAAGAGAAACTTACTAATTTTTTCTGATTTATTTCTTGGGAGTTTGAAAGGACCTGTATAGTTGTGGATGGCGCCCCCTTTTGATTGGCCTAGGTGAGCTTTCTGCGCTGACAGGAGCCCCTCTCTTCAGTGCAGGTCCTAATCTGAAGGAGTGGCTGAGGGAGCAGTTCTGTGACCATCCGCTGGAGCACTGTGAGGACACAAGGCTCCATGACGCAGCCTACGTTGGGGACCTCCAGACCCTCAGGACCCTGCTGCAGGAGGAGAACTACCGGAGGTGAGTGTCGCTCTTGGGGCTGGTCCAGGCACTTGGGCCCCTTTGGGTCTACATAAATATGAGGCTCATGGTTTGGTTTGCAGACAGAGACGCTGATGCTCGGAGGAATGTGTTCCAGTTTTAGAGGATGGAAGAAAAGGAAGACTGAGGAAGTGTGGTCAGAATTGCCAGAGATGGCCAAATAGTGTGGGCAGGGGATCTGAGTTTAAGTTCAGCTCCACCACTGACCTTTGTATTTCCTGGCAACTCGTGGCCCTCCCTGGGTGTCAGGGTCCTCATTGTCACTCCAGAAGGCAGCACCATTGCCTTCTTCAGTCATGGCCCTACCCCTCCTAAGTCTCCTGTGGCTCTTCATTCCAAGTGGTTCTGTGTGTGCACAGCCACCTTCCTTAGTTACCCTCATTTGGTGCTCTCTCCTCCCTCCCTCTCAGGCCTGCAGTTGTCTGCCACAGGCCAGCTTCTCCTTACCCCATAGATGTGGTGGGTGCTCTCTCTGTTGTCCCCTATCCATAGCTCTTGCCCTTTGACTTGCCAAATCCTGCCAGGCCCAGCTGGCCCTGCCCTCCTTCCATAGCAGGAAGTCCTGCCCTTTGTCTCCCTCTGCAGGACGCTGCCTGCCTTCTCTCTAGAGCTTAGGTTCCCAAAGTGGGTGATAGCGCCCCCTGGGGGCACTGGAACGGAATATAGATACATAAAAATGCAAATTTGTCACTGCATCTTTTTGTTTATTCACTTAAAAAAAGGTGAGTTTCCAGGGAGGCGCTGAGTAATTATCTTCTGAAAAGGGGTGGTACACCAAATAAGCTTGGGAACCTATACTCTAGAGTGTTCCTTAACTGCTTGGTGTGTCTGGGACTGAGTCCAACTCGATTTTAAACTCAGCTGCAACTCAAAACCCCACCTCAGTGATTCCTCAGGCTCTCGCTTATGTGGTCAGGGGTGGGATGCATAGAGGCCACCCAGTTTCAGTGAAATTGCCAAGGCCTAGTGTGCCGCCAGCCTCAGGCCTTCACAGCTGGTAACTGGTGAGAGGGGGTCTCTGGGCCCTGGTTCAGATTCCCAGGGGACTGTGCTGTCTGTGCTGCATCCTGGCAGACCCTTCCCTGCATGTAGGGGAAAGTGGTTTGACATGTGGAACAGGAAATCTTAGCAACTAGAAATCTCAGCTCTAGTGCTGATCATTCTGTCTCAGCCTTGAATTTCCTCATCTCTAGAATGGGGCTCCCAGTACCTGCCCGGCCCTGCCCAGATCCAGCAGGGTAAAGATTGGAAAGTGTTTCAGAAAGCAGAACAAAGTGCAGGCATGATGAAACCCAAGGGGTGCCCACCCAAGTGATTGCCCACCCTGCCAGGGTGTGGGGAGGCGGAGCAGCCTGTCTCTTCCTGGGGTGCCTCTCACCTGCTCCCTGTGCTCCCCTGTAGCCGCATCAATGAGAAGTCCGTCTGGTGCTGTGGCTGGCTCCCCTGCACACCCTTGAGAATTGCGGCCACCGCAGGCCACGGGAACTGCGTGGACTTCCTTATCCGTAAGGGGGCTGAGGTGGACCTGGTGGATGTGAAGGGGCAGACTGCCCTGTACGTGGCTGTGGTGAATGGGCACCTGGAGAGTGCTCAGATCCTTCTCGAAGCGGGTGCTGACCCCAACGGAAGCCGACACCACCGCAGCACCCCTGTGTACCATGCCTCTCGTGTGGGCAGGGCCGATATCCTGAAGGCTCTCATCAGGTCAGTACTGTGGTGCCACAGGCTGCTGTGCAGAACGGGGCTGCTTCCCTGCTGGGGCCGCCTGCCGTGTCCTTACTCCTTGTTTTTTGCATTTTCTTTTTTCTCTCTTTAAAATTAGACTTGATAGAGGACTTATGTATATAACTAAGTAATCTTTTAAAAGAGCTACTTCTTAGCTTTATCAGTTCTCTTATTTTTCTGCTTAATGATTCATTTGTATGTACTTTTGAGTTTTTTGGTACTAGAGATTGAACCCAGGGTATTCTACCTGTGATCCGCCTGTTTCAGCCTTCCACTGTCTCAGCTTTCCAAGTA
The DNA here is from genome assembly GCA_004027185.1 of Glis glis. Lineage (NCBI taxonomy): Eukaryota > Metazoa > Chordata > Mammalia > Rodentia > Gliridae > Glis > Glis glis. The sequence goes on from PVJS01012878.1 coordinate 24,087, forward strand.
CTGGAATTATAGGCTACCACGCCCACTTGTATGTACTTTCTTTTATTTTTATTTTTATTTTTTCCTAACTTTTTTTTTCTTCTGTGGTGCTAGAGCTTGAACCCAGGGGCATTCTCCTCCAAGCTACACCCCCAGTCCTATTTTTATTTTCTATTTGGAAGCAGGGTCTCCCTAGGTTGCTGAGAGCCTTGCTAAGTTGCTGAGGCTGACTTCGAACCTGCGATTCTCCTGTCTCAGCCTTCCAAGTTTTGGGATTACAGGCCTGCACCACCATGCCCGGCTCCGTTTCCTAACTTTTTGAGTTGAGTGCTTATTCATTTTTTTCTTGATCAATAATGTAAATCCTCAAGGTTATTGATTTACTTTTGGTTATAGCTTTGGCCTATTTTCTAAACATCCTTATTTTGTTTTTAAATAGCTATAATTGAAGTTGATTTACTTCAAGAGTTATGGAGGAGGAAGTGCAACAGCACTTTCTCTGAATTTTCTATTGTACTGTGCTCAGATAATATGGACTGTATAGTTTCCATTTTGGAGATTCTCTAAATGTTTTAGTATTATTTAGTAACGTCAAACTACATTGTTGTGGAATCTTGAAACAAAGCACATTACATGGGTGTTTTATTTGCATAGTACAATATGTTAACCTAAATTATTCTATTTAGAGTCCCTTCTCCCCCCCTTTTTTTCAACATTTTTTTAATTGAATCTGCCATTTAGAGAAGTCTGTTAGTCTAATTACTGTCTTGATTTTGGCTAGTTTCTTGTTATATTTCAAGTAGTTTTTACTTTGAATATTTTGGTGCTAATTGAGCTCATAGAAGTTGCTAATGGATTATGCTCATTATCCAAATGAACACTACTAGTTTCATGTAAGGCTTATTTACATAGCATTATGTAGTATTTAGTTTTTTTTTGTGGTATTGGGGATGGAACCCAGGGGCATTCTACCTCTGAGCATCACCCCCAGCCCTATTTTATTCTTTAATTTGAAACAGAGTCTCACTAAGTTGCGAAGGCCTCACTAAGTAGCTGAGGCTGGCCCTGAACCCAGATCCTCTGGTCTCAGCCTCCCAAGTACTGGGATTACAAGAGTGTGCCACCACCCCTGGCTTGTAGTATTTAGTTTTTAAGTAGTTACATTGTGTACCCAAATAAATAGGGAATTCTTTTTTTGTGTGTGTGTACTAGGGATTTAACCCAGAGGAGTACTAACTTCAAGCAACACACCCAGGCCCTTTTTTATTTTGTGTTTTTGAAACAGGGTCTTGTTAGGTTGCTGAGAGTCTCACTACATTGCTGGAGCTGTGCTCAAATCTGTGATCTTCCTGTCTCAGCCTCCCAAGTACTTAGATTACTTTACTTTACAGGCATGTGCCACCATGTCTGGCTGAATTCTTTGTTTTTTAATATAGGGTGTATTTTGTTATCTTTTTGTTTCTTAACTATTTATTTGATATCTTTTTTGTGTATGTGTGTGTGTGTGTGTGTGTGTGTGTGTGTGACTGGGGATTGAACCTGGAGGCATTCTACCTCCAAGCTACATCTCCAGACTGATTTTATTTCTTTTTTGGAAACAGGATCTCACTAGGTTGCTGAGAGCCTCACTAAATTGATGAGCCTGTCCTTGAACCTGTGATCCTCCAGTCTCAGCCTCCCAAGTACTAGGATTACGAGCATGTGCCACCACGCCCAGCTCTTTTTTTTTTTTTGACAGGTCTTGCTGTATTGCTCAGGCTGGCCTTGAACTCACGGTCCTGGGATTGCAGGCGTGTGCCACTGTACCAGACTGATGTCTTTTGTTCTATGATAGATGTTTTCTTTGCTTTCTCTCCCATTACTGTAAAAGGTTTACAGGTAGTAATTTTAACTAGGTTGTGTTTTCATTTTCCTTGTTTCCAGCAACTTCTTTCTACCACAGATACTTTTCTCCTTTCCTCGCTCTGGAGGCCAGAATGGTCTGTGATTGGGTGGGTGCAGTTTAGGTAGCAGATTCCTAGTGACGTTGTTTTGTACTGAAAACATTAGGTAAGGGTTCTGTTGTTAGAGGCTGCAGTCAGGAGGGTCAAATGAGCAGTGGTGTGGAAGTCCCTTTGCCTGGGTCAGAATGTGTTTTTTAAATAGGTACTGAAGACATTTATTCCATCAAAGGTTTATATACCGAATGGCTAGAGTTGGTTTTTGGCAAGAGAAACGAAAGCCATGAGGTTTTATTTGAGAGGGTGCTAAAGCTGCGAGGCTATTTTCTCTTTCTAAGGATTTCTGGTCTCACCTCAGGCCCATATCTTTGCGTCTTGGAGAATGTAAGTCATTCATTTGGAAGTGTTTTTGAGTAGGATCAGTCTGTGAATTCCTTGTTGGGTATTTCAGTCTCCTCATGACGCACAGCTGCTTTGAGTTGCCTGGTGCCTAACATGAGAAGTGCATGCACAGATGCCTGTCTTGAGAAAACCTCACCACAGTGTTCTGTGCCCTCCCCGGAGCACAGGGCACTGCTTTGACAGTGAGGTACCGAGAGCATACGTTATTCTATTCAAAATTCTAAGACAATTGACTTTTCATGGGGTTACGTGCCATTTGCAACTGCCCATATCTCCAGCTTATTTTTAAAATAGCACTATTGATCTTTGCTGTGTAGAAGAAACTCTTTATGTTTTAAGGATATAGCATTTTCCCAATTTTTTTTTGTTGTTGTACTGTGGATTGAACCCAGGGGCATTCTACCTCCAAGCTACACCCCCAGCCCTATTTTATTTTTATTTTGAAACAGGGTCTTGCTAGTTTGATGAGTCTCAGTACTTGCTGAGGCTGTCCTCGAACCTGCGGTCCTCCTGTCTCAGCTTCCCAAGTACTGGATTACAGGCATGTGCTACCATGCCCGGCTAGCATTTTCCCAAATTTTAAATATTATTATTTTACTTAGTTGATGTTGTTTTTTTTCTTTATTTGCCATGTTATAAACATTTTCTTTTTGGATATTGTGGGACCATCAGGCAAATGTTACCTAGAGGTTTTCTTCTAGTTTATGTATGGTTTCATAGTTTACATTTTAAATTCTGATCCATTTGGAATTTATCTTTGTTTATGTTGTGATAAATGATTTTATCTTTTTCCATATAGGTATCAGCTATCTTGAAAAACACTTGCTATTTGAGATGCTGCCTCATCATATACTAAATTTCTGTGTGCAGTTTGGTCCATTTCTGGATTTTCTGTAAAGTTCCATGGTTGTATTGGTTTATTTACTTGCCGATACCACACTGTTTTATCTTATAGGCCTTTTTTTACAAGCTTTACTTTTGGTAGGGCTACATCTTCTTCCTTAACTTTTCCATCTTATTTGATCTTCCAGGTGAACTTTACAATCAATGTATATTGCTCTAAGGATACTATTTGTATTTATTTATATTTATGAACTTACTTCAGGAATGGTATTTTCATCTATAAAATAAACTTGGGAAAAATTGACATTGTTGTATGTCTAATCTTTTTATCCAATACTTGGTATGTCTTTCCATTCTCTAGTAGATAAAAGGTCTACTTTTGTAACTTTCAGTAGTATTTGATCATTTTCCTAATGTAAATTTTAGGAATATAATAAGTTCATGCTTAGGTATATTATTTTAAAGTTTATTTTGCATCCAGGCACGGTGGCACGTGTCTGTAATCTCAGTACGTGGGAGGCAGAGATAGGAGGATTGCAGATGCAGGTTCGAGGCCAGCAGCACATGGTAACTTAGACCATGTTTCAAAATAAAAAATAAAATAGAGCTGGGGGTATAGCTTAGATGTAGAATGGCTTGTGTCCAATCCCCAGTACCACCAAAAAAAAAAAAAAAAGCTGGGTGTGGTGGCGCATGCTTGTAATCCCAGTACTTGGCAGGTTGAGACAGGAGGATCGCAGGTTCGTGGCCAGCCTCAGCAACTTAGTGAGGCCCTCCACATCTTAGTGAGACCCTGTTTCAAAATAAGGAATAAAAAATAGGACTGGGGGTGTAGCTCAGAGGTAGAGTGCCCCTGGGTTCAATCCCCAGTACCGCAAAAAAAAAAATTGCCACCCTAAAGGGCATCTTCTGATCTCCTTTATCTTTAGCCTTGTTTTTGTGTGTATGTAGGAATGAAGGCAGTCTTTTACAACCTGCTACTTTAGTAAATTCTCTAGTTGTTCATTGTGTTTTCCTTGAGACATTGTAATCGCATCCTAATCTTATCCTCTGAGTAGAGAAGTGTCTTACTTCTTCCCTTCCGGTCTGTCATCTGATTGCTTTCTTTTGCCTCATTGCGCTGCTGATGTGGATAGCACTGGTGTTACAGAGGCGCTGGCGTGGGGTCTGTAGTGCGCCTGCCATGGCAGAAGGTGTCTCTGGCACTTTCCCGGGAAGCAGGATGCTGACTTCTGGGTGGAGGAAATGAGCTTTATCATTTTAAGGAAATAGCCATCACCTTCTATTATATTGAGTGTTTTCAAGCATGCATGAGTAAGTATCGAGTTTTGTCATACACCCTTCCCCTTGCAGCTGTAGAGATAACCAGAGGATCCCCCTTAGTTCCATCAGGAGGATGAATGATGTTGATGGAGTTTCTAATACGGGAACTAACTTTGCACTCTTAGATTATTCCCCATGAGGTCATCGTATATTACTTTCTTAATATATGTTGGATTCTCTTCGCTAATGTCTTATTAAAGATTTTCAGACTGATACTCCTAAGTGAAGTTAGTTGGTAGTTTTTATTTGGTATGGCCTTTGTCATGTTTTCGGATTATTGTGCTAATTTCATAAGATTTGGAAATTTTTCTTCCTTTCTTTGACCTGAGGTAGTTTTAAATAGCCTTGGAACGATTGGACTTTTAGAGGTCTGAAAGACTTCCCTTAGGAATTTTTTTGTGTGTGAGTGGACTCCACATTTTTACCTGCTGCCTTATCTTGCTGGAAGTAATGAAGCTTTAGTTGTTCCTCGATATCTATAGGAGCTTGGTTCCAGAATGCACTCTAGATACCAAAATCTGAGGATGCTCGAGCCCTTCATATAAAATGGTGTTGTATTTGCATATAACTCATGTACATCTTCCACTATATTTTAAGTCATCTCTAGATTGCTTATGATGCTTATATAATGTAAATGCTAGGCAAATAGTTGTTATGCTATATTGTTTAGGGAATAATGACAAGAATGTAACTGTGCATATTCAGTACAGTTTTTTTTTTTACCCCAATATTTTTGGTCTGTGGTTGGTTGACTCCTCAGATGCAGACCCTGCAGATGTGCAGGACTGGCTACATTTGTGATCTGGGCTCCATGGGAGCACCCTGGGAGTCTCCATGGCTGCCAGTGTCACTGCATTAAGGCCTCCCCTAGGGGCTGGGGCAGTTTTTGTGGCCTGGTTTGTTCACTGCAAACTTGCTTTTCCTTCCCCTGTAGGTATGGCGCTGACGTGGATGTCAACCACCACCTGAATCCAGACACCCCCCCCTCGTTCTCAAGGCGGCTCACCTCTTTGGTGGTCTGCCCCCTGTATATCAGTGCGGCCTACCACAACCTGCAGTGCTTCCGGCTTCTCCTGCAGGCTGGGGCGAACCCTGACTTCAACTGCAATGGTCCCGTCAACACGCAGGAGTTCTATAGGGGCTCCCCTGGCTGTGTCATGGACGCTGTCCTGCGCCACGGCTGTGAGGCAGCCTTTGTGAGCCTGCTGGTAGAGTTTGGAGCCAACCTGAACCTGGTGAAGTGGGAATCGTTGGGCCCAGAATCGAGAGGCAGAAGGAAGGTGGATCCCGAGGCCTTGCAGATCTTTAAAGAGGCCAGAAGTAAGTGGTCTGAGTTGCGGTCTGCTTTGAAGTTTGTTTGGTTTGATGGAACGAACAAGACACAGTAGTAATTAAAACCACAACAAAACAGACCCCAGCTAAGCACTTGACCAAAATCCTTAATTAGGACTTGCAGTTCAGAATGGCCATTCAGGTTGATCTTCTCTTGCAGTTCCTAAACAACAAGAGTGATATCAGAAAATCTAGAAAAGTGAACACATGTCCTGAGAGTTCTAGAATTATATTCTCTTTACCATTCTGCTCTGCTTTGTAGTCTCAAGTTGTTAAGGACAAGGCTTAAATGGCTCAAAACTGAGCAAAACTGTAAGCCCATTTTCTAGGGCTCCTTACTTCCCTTTTTTCAGTTCTACTCAAATACCATTAGTTTGGATTGTGTAATAAATCAAATTTTTGTTAAAGTCTGGCATGCTTATTTATGAAGAAAGGTTTTGCTAAGGAATTCATAAATCGATGGCAAGAGAGTTTGGAAGTGATCATGGCTTGGCCTGGTTATTAGAGCTCCCTCTAGGACTCAGAAATTGACCTTGGTGTCCTCCTGGTGTGTGCCCTGCCCCCACTCTCCCGGATCGTGAGGGCATCCGAGTTGGTAACATTTTCCTTGGAGCCTTCCTCACCTCCCACAAGACATTGACTTCAAAGTGTTCTGTTGTGTTCACTGGGGACCATGCTGGTAGTGTAAAGCTACATGTTCATGGCTGTCCCTGTCACCTTCTTCACACGCTGAGGCAGGGACTTGACTGTCAGTCTGCACCCACCATGGACTCATTGACTGAGCACTGCTCAGTCCTTGTGCCCCAGGCCCTTTGCAGCTCCTGGGACGGACCAAGGGTGAGGGTCGGTTGCTCACACCTACGGGGCCTTCAGTGCAGCGCTCATTTCTTTGTCTAGGGCATCAGACAGCAGAGAGGGGAGCTGCTATCTCAGTGGGCGATGCCTGGTTACGAGGCCGTGAGGATGGAAGGAGCAGATGAGCCTGCTCACAGGGCCCGCTCCCCCAACTCTGAGATTAGGGCATCCTGCGGGCATCAGTGTGCTCTGTCAGCCACACTCGCCGTGGCATCCAGATCTAGGCTAGGAATTAAACGTCCTTCTTGTCTCTTTTCTCCCCACGGCTCTCCAGGTGTTCCCAGGACCTTGTTGAGTTTGTGCCGCGTGGCCGTAAGGAGAGCGCTTGGCAAATACCGACTTCATCTGATTCCCTCGCTGCCTCTGCCGGACCCCATTAAAAAGTTCCTACTTTATGAGTAGGATTGAAATGCAGTGCTGATTGCAGTGAGGAAGGAGGTGAGCTGCCGATTCTCGCATCCCGTGACCCAGATCCTGTGCTGCCGACTGGCCCTGGCTCTGCTGGAGAAGGAACGGCTGCGTTCTCTTGGACTGTGATTCCGCCTCAGGTGCCTGGGCCACGGAACAGTCCTTGGGTCACCGTCCACCGAGAGGCTCATACAGAGCTTCATTTTGTTCTAACTAAATATCTCCGTTTGGGGTTTTCGCAGTTGTTGCATATTTATGAAATGGGCCATGAAATGTGTGCAGGTGTGAGCTGAGGCTGGAGGCCTGCTGTTATCTCCATTAGGGAAGACTTCTAGCACTTTCCAGAACTGTGCTTCTATTTATTTTTCTACTTTGCAATTTAATTGTTCTATTAAAACCTAATATCTAAATGAAAAGGGAGTTTTGGTCAAAAAACAAGTGGGGTGCAGAAATGCAGTTTGTGAACTTGCTAGTTCCTTTTCCCTGCTCCTGGGGTTGATGTGTGCGCTCGACACACGCACGCCACTTCCTGCCCTCAGCGTTCTCTGAATTGTCTTCATCAAGGATGGCTCCTGGCTGCCCGAGCTGTCTGTGTTATCTCTGTGCTCTGCGCTCTGTTCTCATACCTCCCGTGCCTCGTGTCACGCCAACAGGTGTTCCGACTCTTCTGCTATTTCACTTCAGGGAGCTTCCAGCTAGCGATTGACTTTAGGAGACGCACACAGAACTTGCCAGGAAGTGACTGCCCACATTCGGATAAGGACCATCCCAACAGCATTCACTGCCAGTTCTAATAGGAGAGGACACTTGAGGCGCCGCTTTAGTCTGCACCACCACCGAGTGGAAAACAGGTGGCCCGAGCTCGCGGTTGCCTGCTGTGCAGTGTGTAAAACTTCTGGTGGGTGGTTCCTTGCTCTTCACTCTTTTGGGCCTAAATGTCCTGTAGCTGCTCTTAGAGTCGAAGGGGATAGACGTATAGTCAGAAGTCTTTCCCTGGTGTGCCCGAGTGGCGGGCGAGAGAGGTGGCCTGTCATTGCAGGTGTCTTTGTGTAGCCAGGGATGAAGGTCACTGGCAGGTAGCTGTGGCCTCAGCTTTCCCAGGTTGATGCTATTTCTGGTGAGATCTCGTTTTGTTACTTGAAGCCTCTGAGGACAATCATGTTTGATCCGTGGGGATTCTAAACTTCAGAAGTGTTTAGGAAGCAGCAGGAATCGATCTTGTACAAATTAAGTTGATGATGTTTTAATTCCCAGCATCACTGTGTTTTAGCTGACTGGCCTTTATGTGTGGCAGCCTGAGGATGGAGTTGCAGCCCTGCCTCACGTGTCCAGGGTGCGCTGTGTGCTGGAGCACCCAGCTGACCTGTGTGTGCGGCACATGCGGCTCTGAGGTGGTTCAGGGGGAACTGCAGTCATCCGGGCATTTCTGTAGCTGCAGGGATGTGGTTAGGAGCTGGGATCGGGAGTACACGTGGGCTGGTTCCTGAGGCCTGAGATGGGCTCCATGCTGCTCCTGCGGGTGTCTCGCTCAGGGAGCTTTCCTAGGAGAGAAGAGGCAGGGTAGCAGTAGCATGGAGGCGTGCCAGCTCGAGCCAGGTGCTGCAGGCTTCGGCTCAGGAGAGGGCTTAGTGTGTTCTTCGAGGCCCTCAGGTGGGGCTGGACCAAGGTTGGACTGTGGCTGCGGCAGGAGCTCTAGGGGGTTAGGGAAGGATTGTGTGGGAGTTTGAGCCACATCCAGGTGGACTGGCCACTCTGGAGGCCCTCTTGTCACTGCAGATGGGTTGGCCAGGGCTCGGCACCTTGGGAGGGCTGAGAGGGCTTTCAGGAGCGGGCAGTTGACTGACTCCACTGTGAGCTCTTCACTGGTGAGGTTCCCGGCGCTGCCCTTTGGCGTGGGAGGAGTTAGCAGACTCACTCCTCACCTCCAGGTGAGGCATGCTGTAGGCTGGTAGCACCCTGAGACTGCCCCACCCGGCGCCTTCTCAGGGACGTGCCGCAGGGTGGCTGGCTCTGTTCTCAGACCTGGAAGGAAGTACCGGAACGTTGCGCACAGGAGTCCAGTGTATGCCAGCCTGACCTGCGGTCTGCAGAGGCAGAGGTGCCACGCGCTTTGCTCGGGGCAGGGCTTGCTTCTGGGGCGCTGAGCCATTCCCCACGGTCTCTAGAAGATTGGACTGAAGTGACCCTCATAGCTGGCCTTGTTCAGACCTGGCCAGGTGGCAATGTAAGCCAGGGTAGCAGCGGCTCCTGGTCTCTCCCTGGCATGTGCTGTGCCGCAGCTGGTCTGCTGGTGGCCAGGGCGCAGCAGCTCTTCATCTGCAGAGGACGTGGTCAGCTCCCCCCTTGGCTAATTTTGTTTTTTTTTTTTAATCCCTGCAACATTGAGGTTCAGTCTCTCACTTGAAACTTTACAGCTGTCAAACCTGAATTTGAAAACAGTGTTGGTGGCTGACTGAGGTCATTCCTTCTCGTTTCTAGCGACATGCACGTTACCAAAGCTCCTTTTCTTTTGTTGTCAAGGATAGGGTACCGGCTGGGAAGGCGCGCCACTCTCCACCTGAGCACTTTGTGAAATCACGTCTCTAAGCTCGGGGTGCCCATGTCCCACCCGGCAGGAGCTGTGGCAGTACTTGATGAGGCTGCTGCCTCCTGGCCCAGAGCCCTCCAGGAGAGGAGCTCCATGTTGCCCGCCTGTCTCCAGGGCGCTGCTGGCCCTCGAGCAGAGTCCTGCACCCTGAGACGTGGCTGCTGCCAACGGATGGGCGGGCGGGTGGGCGGGTGGGGGGAGGTGGCAGCGTGGCTGCCTCGGAGAATCCAGCTTTGGCATCCTGGGTAAGGGGTTTTTAGATACATTTTCAAAAACCTATCAATGTCACACATTCTGTGACTTTTCTTTTTACTTATGTTTTTCGTATATTTATTTATTTATGCTCTGCCTTGTTACAGAAAAGGGCTTAAGGCAGGGGTGCTTGTTTTTTGGTGTTCTGCTTTGGCATTTGGTAACTTTAGTCAAAGTGTCCTTGTTGACCAAGCTGTTAACCATTTCCTATCGTTGACCATGTTTCCGTTAGCAGGCTTAAGTGCCAGAGGTTAAGGTTTTTCCCCCTTTGTCTATGAATTGACTCTGTATAAAAAAATCCTTGAAAGAGAGATGCACAGCAGACATGGGCCTGAGCAGAGGAAGGTCTGCCTGAGAGGGCGCTGCCCTGCGGCCCACCGCTGTGGCGTGGCTGTCTGCCAGGCCCTGTGGGCAGCACAGGCTGCTGTGACTTTCCCGGGGGGAGGCGCACTGGCACTTGGCACAGGAGCATGTCTGTGCATAGGTGGAACGGCGGTCATCACGACTTGTTCCTCTCCCCGATGGAATTGGGAAAGGCAGTGGCAGTGGTGGAAAAGCCTGTGACCCAGAGGTCCAGGTGGGGTGTCTAGAGTCGTGTGTTCCACAGCGTCGCACTGGGCAGTGAGGACTGTGCAGGTGAGAAGTTAGGAAAACATGGTAAATACTTGATGAAGTCAAATTTATTCAACTGACAGGATTATCTTTTATTCTGAGATCATGTTCTTTTAATTGGATGATAAAATGTCCTTTTATAAAATGAAGGTGATAGTAGAGGGCAGTGTTTCGGCTTTTCTAAATGCTCTTGGTTGCAGACAACAGTCTTCAGAATTACTTGTTCCGTTTTCCTGTCTCTGAAATCCGGAAGGTTAGGGAACCACAATGTAGCTGTCGTGTATGTTCACATATGGTTGTGGAGTTCTTGGTTTCTTAAACAGCCTGCATGCTGGTGTCTTGCTGGCGGTAGTCTGAGAACAAGTGCTGAGGTCACCGAGTGTGGCTCAAGAAGTGCAGGAGTCTTGAGGTGGGTCTCTGGCCCCTCCGGATCCATGGGAGACGGTCACAGGAAGTTGGTGTGACCTTCTTGGGGAGGACTGCCCCTTCACCCAGGACCTGGAGCCTGTGGTGCACGCCTGGGTGCTGGCGATGGCACCAGGGGTGGGCCTGCTGGCAGTGGGGCTGCGGGCATCAACTTTTGCCCCATGTGTACCCTCCCACCCATCAGGTGCTTGGCAAACAGTCCTGACTTCCAGGGGGAAACTTAGCTCCTCTGCTAGTGTGGGTCATACTCCTGGAAGTACCTCTTTGGACCGTAGGGCCTCTGTTCTCTCCTTTGCTCCTTAGGCCCCACTTCCCTCTTAAATCGAACTCCCTCAGTGTGCAATAAAGTAGTTGATGTGCATCTTCAGTGATTAGTGGGATCCGTGTCCTCTCCTAGGAGAATTCCACAGAAGGGAGCATGCAGACTTTAAAGTGCCCAGCTGTGTGGAAGATAATGCTGTGAATTCCAGGCTGATGGTAGGATGGAGAGTGAGTGGGGGTCCGACGGGGACTTCTGTTGCCACAGTGTGTACCAGTCAGTGTCCGGAATGCGTGGCACTCTTTTCTTTCTCTCAGATATAACAAGTAACACACACTTGTGTGTAAATCATGTTTGAACAGGGCATTTGTGAGCACAGCTCTCCCGGGGTATAGAATGACAGTTCGCTGCTGTGGCTTAGCCAGCAGTGCCCTGCTCTGCCCTGAGGTGTCTGCACAGCTCCCACCACTTGGGTGTGACACGCACTGGGGCCTGTGTGCCTGGAGACGTGCTGCAGAGAATGCTCACCGCCAGCCCTCACCTCACTTCCTGCCCTGGTGATGGGCGTGTGTCGCCTGCAGTGCCGGGACCACTACTGTTTTCGCTCTTGTGCCTAGTTAAGAGCTTTCAGAAGTAGGATGGACATTTTTGATATGTTATTGTAACCTCAATAAATGCTCTATTCCTTCCACATCCCCCAAATGCCTTAATTTTCTGGACTGTGTATCTACATGGGTAGAAGTGTTGAAATTTTGGTGTGTGTAATTCAAGAAGGGACTGGCTCTGTGGACAGTTTCCAGTGATTGGTGAGAAGGGCTCTAAAACAGGCATATCCAGCTCCTCTGGGGACCTCAGAACCCCACGGAGGTACCCACATTTTACACAGGTTTAAACTGCCTGACCGTCTGCTTGACTTGGTGGCCGTGGTTTCTGCTTTGAAAAGAGTTGTGCCCCTGGAAGTGTTTGCAGCCCACAACTTTCCCCCAGTGACCGTGTCCAGTGTTCTGTGGGCTGGGGAGGTGATGGAAACTTCTGGCCCCTGTTCTTCTCTGTGACTTATCTTGACAGTGTGTGTGGGGTGAGGCTGCGGAGATTCGGGATGAGCTCCAGAATGAATGAACTGAATAAAGAAAGCTATTTATTCATCACACCATGGCTCCCTCGCATGTCCTCTGTATCTGCCATCTCAGGCACTGTCTTCATTCCTTATACCTGCGTCCTTTCCCTTGCCCTCCTGCTCTACTGAGAGGAAGGCGTGGATTACAAACGGCCCAGTCCCTCTCTGCCTCAGGCCCACCTGGGTTTGTGTGCAGAGATTGCCAGTTTTCCATTTATAATAGATTCTCTCACTCTGTGATAATAGAACTTTGAGTTTTTGGCTGGCCACTTTGGTTCCCAGAATAAAGGCAGCATTTCCCAGTTACCTGCATGGCTAAAAGTAGCCATTCACTATGCTGCTTCTTATAATCCCGCTGAAATGACTGGATGTTTTTTCAAAGCATAAATTCACTGGGATGACTAAAAATAGCAACAATATTCAGAACCTTTCAAGAAAATAAGTGAATGGTAACTGACTTAAAAACACCTGCAGAAGCCAGGCATGGTGGCGCACGCTTGTAATCCCAGTACTTGGGAGGCTGAGACAGGAGGATTGCAGGTTCACAGCCAGCCTCAGCTACTTATTGAGACCCTCCGCAACTTAGTGAGACCCTGTTTCAAAAATAAAGGATAAAAAAATAGGGCTGGGGGTGGAGCTCGGAGGTAGAATGCCCCTGTGTTCAATCCCCAGAACTGCAAAAACAAAAACAAAAACAAAAACAAACAAAAACCAACTGCAGAAATAACATTGTAAGAAAGAAGTGGGATCTAAACTCCCAAAATTCTGGAATTGGAAGCCAGGTCGCTTTGGAAGTGGTTGAGAGAAAGGATGAGTATTGGCTGACAGCCTTTCGAGAAGCAGGTAGCCTTGCCACTCCACACAGCTGGGCAGTTGTGCCTTTTCCAACTCAGGAGGAGTCGAAAGGGGTGCGACCTATTCAGCCTTCAGCATGTGAAATCCTCAGGCAGAGAGTGAAGCAGAAAGATCCTTCTCTGAGGAATCTCACCAGCCTCAAAGGAAAGACCTGAAGGTACAGATGGTGCATGTGGCCAAAGAATTGATCACAAGTAACTCGGGAGAATTCCGAGAACGAAGGATATAAGTTTCCAAATTACCAGGGTGAACCCAGGCACAATGGAAGCGGAAAGCCCTTTGCCAACACATCGCTCTGTGAAAGTTTAGAACACTGGGAAACTTACGGAGAAATAAATGTAACACATATGGAGTACCAAGCATCAGAGTAGCTTTGGAGTTCTCAAGTGCCACATCAGAAATGAGAGACATGTGGACTTGACTTCCAGATTTTGAAGGAAATTATTTCCTAGTAGATTAAAGTCATACTGAAAGATTTGTGTGCTCTTCAAAAACTTATATTCCACACACTCTTCCTTAGGACATTGCTAGAAGATATGTTCCTCCAAAATAAGGGAGTAAACCAAGAAAGGAGAAGGCCTGGTGTACAGGAAATGGAGGATCCAACACAGGGAGGCAAGGCACAGGCATAGGGGACAGTCAGTCTAGGTTAGACATTAGCCCCAGCCAGATTCTTACAGAACACCTGTTGCTCCGGGTATGGTGGTGCACACCTAATCCCAGTGACATGGGAGGCTGAGGGAGGAGGATTGCAAATTCAAGGCCAGCCTGGATAATTTAGTGAGATCCTGGCTCAAAAAAGGGGTGGGGGCTGGGGATGTAGCTCAGTGTTAGAGCACACCAGAGGCATCACAGTACCTGATCTCAAATTATACTACAGAGCTATAGTAACAAACAGCATAGTATTGGCACAAAACAGACATGTAGATCAATGGAATAGGACAGAAGATACAGAGACAAATCCTCGCAGTTATGGCCAGTTGATTTTTGATAAAGGAGCCAAAAACACACTGGAGAAAAGACAAGACTTTTCAACAAATGGTGCTAGGAAAATGATGTCTATATGTAGAAAAATGAAATTATACCCCACCCTCTCACTCTGCACAAGAACCAACTCAAGATGGATCAAAGACCCAGAAACCAGACCAAAAACTTTGCAATTACTAGAAGAAAACATAGGGCCAACCCGCGAACATATTGGTACTGGTAAAGACTTCCTCAATAAGACCCTTAAAGCTCAGGAAATAAAATAGAATCAATAAGTGGAATAGCATAAAATTAAAAAGCTTCTGTGCAGCAAAGGAAACAATCAGGAGTGTGAAGAGAGAGCTTATAGAATGGGAGAAAATCTTTGCCAGACACTCCTCTGATGGAGGACTAATATCTAGAATATACAAAGAACTTTAAAAACTCAACACTTAAAACATCTCAATAAAAATGGGCAATTGAAGTGAATAGACTTCTCAAAAGAAGAAATACAAATGGCCAATAAATATATGAGGAAATGTTCAAAATCATTAGCAATCAAGAAAATGCAGATCAAAACCACACCGAGATTCCATCTCACTCCAGTTAGAATGGCATTCATCAAGAATACAAACAATAATAAGTGCTGGTGAGGATGTGTGGAAACAGGGACTCATACACTGTTGGTGGGATTGTAAATTAGCACAACACTATGGTGATCAGTATGGAGGTTCCTCAAAAGACTAGGAATGGAGCCGCCATATGACCCAGCTATACTACTCCTTGGTATCTTTCCAAAAGAATTAAAGTCAGCATACTTTAGTGATACATACATATCCATATTTATAGCAGCATAATTCACAATAGCCAAATTATGGAACCAACCTAGGTGTCTGTCAACAGAAGAATGGATAAAGGAAATGTGATATATACACACAATGGAACTTGGCTCAGCCATAAAGAAGAACAAAATTATGTCATTTGCAGGAAAATGTGTGGAACTAGAGAGTATGCTATGAGATCCGCCAGTCAGAAAGTCAAGGATAATATGTTTTCTCTCATATGTGGAAGCTGGAGAGAAACTGGGAAACAAAAGGGACTTCAGATAAAAGAGAAGAGAGACCAGTAGAATAGTGAAATGGGATTGGGGGAGGGAGGTGGGAGAGGAAGAAAGGGGTTTGATGAAGGAAACAGTTCAAATAATGCTATGTCCATATAAGAAGGTGTCGCTACCAATCTCACATGTGTGCACAGGGCGGGCAGTGCAGTGGGATCTGGAGGGAGCACACCGAGTGCAGTGTGCATGTATTTGGTATCACATGGAACCTCACTATGATGTGTAATGACAGTGCATCAATAAAAGTCTTGTAACAAAGGGGTGGGGGCTGGGGCTGTCGCTCACCACTAGGTTTAATCCCCAGTGTTGCAAAACAAAACCAGAAAGAACCTGTTGCCTCTGAACATACTGACAAAAGGTTTAGGTAGGATTTGGGGTTGAATAATTGACAAATTTCTGGAAAACCAAGAAATATAATTCTAAGGAAAACAAGTTGGGCAAGAAAGAAAAAGTTAATACAGTAATACTACCATATGGTTCAGTTATGCTTAGAATGCATATAATATTATTAACAGGATAATAACACATGGAATAAATACTGTGTCAGCTTTTCATCCTTCCCTGTGACCAAAATACAAGAACAGTTGAGAAGATGAAAGGTTTATTTGGGCTCACGGTTTCAGAGGTTCAGTCCAAGGTTGGCTGACTCCAAAGCAGAAACACCATGGAGGTGGGGCATGGCTGAGGAAATCTGCTCAGCGCAGGGTAGCCAGGAAGGGACAGGTTTTGTCCCCAAAGCCATGCCCCCAGTGACCTTCCTCCTCCAGTCACGTCCCACCTGCCTACAGTTACCACCTAGTAAATCCATGCAAAGTATTAACCCCTCAGATGGATTTATCCACTGATGAGGTCAGTCCTCATGATTCAGTTACTTCCCCTCTGAACATTTCTGCACTGCCAACACAGGAGCTTCACTGGGGGACGCTCCATGTTCAAACCACAGCAAACACGGACTTAACCATATTATGATAAGACGGTCCTGGGAGAAGGCAGGCAGGAGGAGGACTGATGGGGAGCACGTGCGAGTGAAAGCTAAGGAACTCCAGTTTTCCAAAGGGAGAGGTCAAGAGAGAGTGCCCCAAAGGAAGAAGGGCTGAAAAGGAGTACAGCTATGAAATAACAGCTAAATGAACCTACAGAGAGTAGGAAGGGGACAGCAAGAAAAGAGCAGAAATTAATTTTAAAAACCTCAAATGTCCAACAAAGGGCAGCAGTTAAGCCCAGAGTTGCTTCTTTCTGAAGAGAAATCTGGTAAGGTTCCAGAGAGACTAGTGAAGCATAAAGACATACCAATTCCTGTTAAAACTTTTTTTTGGGGGGTACTGGGGATTGAACCTAGGGGCATTCTACCTCTGAGCTATACCCTAGCCCTATTTTTTATTGTTTATTTTGAAACAGGTTCTCACTAAGTTGTGGAGGGCCTCATTAAGTAGCTGAGGCTGGCCGCGAACCCAGATCCTCCTGTCTCAGCCTCCTGAATAAAAAGCGTGTGCCACCACGCCTGGCTAACTTTTAAAAAGTGTTTTAAAAAACAGATCACAGAGCCAGGCATGGTGGCACACACCTGTAATCCCAGTACTTGGGAGGTTGAGAGAGGAAGTTTGAAGTCAGCCTCAGCAACTTAGTGAGACCCTGGTTCAAAATAAAAAATAAAATAATGCTGGGGGTATAGCTCAGAGGTAGAATGCCCTTGGGATCAATCCCCAGTACCACAACCAGCCAACCAAACAAACAAAAGACTAAAACAACAACAAAAACATCATGGAGATACTGAAGGTTAAGAGGATATCCTAACTTTATGAGGCAAATGTGAAAATTTAGGAGAAATGGACAAATTCCTAGGAATACGTAACTCATGAAATCTAATTAAAGTGCCACTTGCACTGTGACCACAGCAGCCCCTGTTCCTGTAGGAGGTGGTGGATTGAGCTCTGGCCAGAGAAGTCTTGGTATGTCCCCAGGAGGAACCAAAGCCCTGCCCAGTGGTGGGACACTGTTCCTGTGTGCACCATGACGCGGAAGGCCGTGCGTCTGAGCCAGGCGAGGGCGCTGTGGTCTGGAGCTGGTTTCTGTTCCCAGGAGCCTAGTGGGAGGCGTCTGGGTTGGGATGGCGCTCGTCCTCGAGTGGACTAATGCTGTCTTGTGGGAGTGAGCGAGTTCCCACTGTTGTGGGACTGGACTGATGGCCGCAGGAGTGGGGTGTTAAGAAGCCAGGCTGTACCCACCTCCCCTCCCACTGTCTGCCCTCCTCAGGTGTGGCTGCCCAGCCTCCAAAACCACGAGCCAAATAAACCTCTTTTCTTTATAAGTCACCCAGTCTCAGATGTACAGTGACAGGAGCAGGGGCAAAGAGATGTCCTGGCTGCAGCTGGCTGGGCTCCCCGGGAATGCTGTGCACTGCCTGGTGTCGTGTGTGTCGGGCGAGTTAGACTTCTTGGAAGACAGCTGGGACACCTGCAGAACACAACCAGGAGGCTGCCTTCTGGGTGCTGCCAAAGTTGGTGGAGGTGAGCGCCACTGGGTGTCCCACACCCCAGCCAAGAGCCCAGGCAGTGAGAAGGAAGGTGAGCCCGGAGGAACCCGGAAGTCAGCCCTGTCCTCTTCCCAGGGCGCCTCCAGAGCCCTCTGCTGACAGCTCCACGGAGCTCGCTGGCGCTGGAGAGGACTTGAAGGCCCAGAGCAGGGTTTGCACCAGGCGCCCACTGGAGGCGGTGTTGCAGGGCTCTTCCCCACGTGCCCAGCCTCCCTTGCAGTCACGGGGTCTTGGCCTGTGCACTGAATTGGGTCCAGACACTGGGAGAGACTCACTATCCACAGTCGTGGCTCAAGTCAGGTTTTTGGCTCCCAGTCCTAAAGATTTAAAATTTTTTTGTCAATTAGAAATCAATCTTGTATTCCTAGGATACCATGTTCAGTTAGCCATTACCAAAGATCCCCGTGGACCAAGGTGTTTTGGTTACGGTACGTACCTGCCGGCCTCCCCCGGCAGACGCATCTCCCTTGTCTCTGGTGGCAAGTCCTTCTATTCGGCCTCTGCTGCTTCAGAATCCTCATCATCCCCACTGAAGTCCGAGAGCCCACTTCAATGGCAGCATCTCCGCCGTCGCCCCTGCCTGCCAAGGACAGCAGTCCCGAAGCTTCCCAAGGAGGCAGGCGCTCCCGCATGCTCTGTTTCGGGGCCTTAGTGAAAGGAGTGCTCTGGGCCTCTGCATGTGTGGTTGGAGGTAGGTGTGCAGGTCACACATGTTAAATCCAACCCAGTGCTCCTTTCTCCCTATGCTTTTGGAATCTCTACTCCGTGCCAGAGAAACCCCAGCATCACACAGCCTTACTAAACGTAGGCCATTTTTCAAGCAGTCAAATACGCTATTGGAGCCACCTCCAGCTGCTCCAGCGAGAACATTAAATCTAGGCTTTCCAGTAATTTTACCCACATCAATAAATTTGGCCTCCTCTCTTGTTACACTGTACCTCCCTTGGTCTGAGACGCTTAGAATCCAGTTCCACACAGTCCCCACGTGTATTGGACAGGGTTCTCTAGATTAACAGAATACACAGAATGAGTATATTTGAAAAAAGGGATTTATCAGATGGGCTTACAGTTTGAAGCAATGTAGTCCCAGGTTCTGATTGCACGTGGAGAGTCAGAGGAACCAGTAGCTGGTCGAACGGTCTAAGAGCTGGAGTCTTAGGATCGGAGCAACCACTAATTCAGTC
>PVJS01012879.1:0-43074 GCA_004027185.1 Glis glis
GGTTCCCGGCCAGCCTCAGCTACTTAGTGAGGCCCTCCGCAACTTAGTGAGACCCTGTTTCAAAATAAAGAATAAAAAATAGGGCTGGGGGTGTAGCCTGGAGGTAGAATGCCCCTGAGTTCCATCCCCAGTACCGCAAAAAAAAAAAAAGAGAGATGTGTAGGGGCCAACAGGGAAATCTTTGGGCCCCTAGGATAGAGGAAGAGACAGATACTCATTACAACACACAGTGCAAGATGCTGGAATAAAATTAAGTCCAAAGGAGAGAGTAAAAACAGTCCTGGGAAGAGTGTGCACGTGTGAGTGTGTGGTGGGGAAGGGGGAGCTTTTGTTTTCTCCCCATCCTAGTGCTGGCTCTTGAATATCTATAGGGAGCCAGACATGGTGGCATATGCCTGCAATCCCAGTACTTGGGAGGCTGAGACAGGAGGATTGCATGTTCGAGGGCAGCCTCAGCAACTTAGCAAGACTCTCGGCAACCGAGCAAGAGCCTGTTTCAAAACAAAAAATTAAAAAGGGGGGGTGTTCAATCCCCAGTACCCCAAAAAAAAGGTGTATAGGGAAAGAGAAGAGGTTGGGGCAAATGGCAGAGTGGTAGTGATGATGAAGGAGGTGTTGAAAACTTGTTTTGCAGCTCTGTTTGCATACCAAGCTTACTGTTTTTCACTTAGATTATATGTTTGCTTAAGGTTGGCTTAGGGGGTGGCAGATGGGGATAATAAGGAGGGGCAGTAAAGCCAAACCACATTTTGGCGCTGCGACTGAGTCATCCGTTCTGCAGCTAGCTAGCGTCGGTGAGCACCTGCTGCACACTAGGCATTTTCTCCGGCACCGGAGTGCAGAATAGACAATAAACAATGGAGGGCTGGGGGAGTGGATTCTAGGAAGAAGCCCTGTAGGCGCGGGCACAGGGAGAACGGGTGTTGTGAGGAGCTGAGGTGTGTGGGGAGACCCGAGTCAGGAGTGGGAGGAGCAGCGGGTGGAAAGATAGTAGCACCAAGACCTTAAAGGACCTCTGTGTTCCTTATCCCTGGGCACTGAAGGACCCATGGGGCTTTTGTAAGCTGCGATTGCATTTGCCACTGGGAAAGCTGGTCTTGGCAGCATGGAGAAGGATGGAGGAGAGGTAGATAGGGTGCAGGGAAACCAGTTAGCAGAATATTTTGCTAATCTTGGGCTACAGAAGGATATGGATTAATGAGGGTTAGTGTGGACAAAAAGGAAAGGACTGAATGGAGACCGAACTTTAGATGTTGGAGTGACAAGACCTGGTGGTGGCCCACTGACCTGCAGGGGAGGATTGGGGGCTCAGGGTGGGGAGATGTGAGCCACTTCTCCTCCCCTGATCGCCCTTCCACCCCTGCCTCGCAGTAGATTTCTGGCCACCACTGGCACTTCAGGACATGAGCTCCTGTCACTGTCCTTTTATATATCACATAATTGGCCATCTCTGGATAAATAGGGTCATTTCATTCACTCCCTTAGAAGGACCAAATGGCTCCAGGCTGAGAGAGAAAATTGAATAAGAGGGATCCATGTATCTTAGTTTTGGTAAGTTTTGATTTTATGAGAGATTTTTAGTTCTGTGTTGGAATATGACTAGAGAAATGATCCGGGGAATCATAGAAGACAATTTTGCCTAAAACAAGTGAAAAGCAGATAATAAATAAGGAAAGATTAGGGACAGGGTGGGGGGGAGAGAACCTATAAATCCTAAATTGGGTAAGTTCAAGAAGGATAAAAGGGGGAAATGAGAACATCCACATCCACACGACACGCAATGAATGAATCCTCCAAATTGGATTCTCTGCGTGTCTCAGCAGCTATCATTGTTGGCCGCAGTTTATATCTTCACAGGTGCTAATGGAAGAAATAAAGTAGCACCTAAAGCCCTATAGGTAGCAGGTGTGAGAGTGATGGAGCCCATTGCTTCCTAAGCTTTAATTTGTGCTGTTTGAAAAAGGAGATTTCTGAGCCTGCCTGGATTTATTACCTCGGATGTTTCACATGCAGGGACCATACTCAAAGAACTGCTGGCTTGAGAATGCTTCTCAAACTTTAATGTGCACCAGAAATAGGGGGGTATTCTCGTTCTCTCTCTCTCTCTCTCTCTCTCTCAATCTCTCTCTCTGGTACTGGGGATTGAATCCAGGGGTGTTCTGTCTCTGAGCTATATCCTCAACCCTATTTTATTTTGAAACGGGTCTTGCTAAGTTGCTGAGGCTGGCC
The DNA here is from genome assembly GCA_004027185.1 of Glis glis. Classification (NCBI taxonomy): domain Eukaryota; kingdom Metazoa; phylum Chordata; class Mammalia; order Rodentia; family Gliridae; genus Glis; species Glis glis. The sequence goes on from PVJS01012879.1 coordinate 2,230, forward strand.
TCAAACCTGTGATCTTCCTATTCTAGCCTCCCAAGTACTGAGATTACAGGCATGCACCACCACGCCAGGCTCAGTTGAGGGTTTTCTTAAGCTGCAGACTGCGATTTTCCAGATGGAAGGGTGGTCCTGAAAGTTGACAGGTCTCATAAGTGCTCATAAGATGCTGATGATCCAAAGGCTCACTTTAAGTTCTAGGGATTACAATGTGAGAAGAGAGGAGAGAGAGAGAGAGAGAGAGAGAGAGAGAAGAGAGAAGAGAGAAGAGAGAAGAGAGAAGAGAGAAGAGAGAAGAGAGAAGAGAGAAGAGAGAAGAGAGAAGAGAGAAGAGAGAAGAGAGAAGAGAGAAGAGAGAAAGGAAGAAGGAGAAGAAGGAGAAGGAGAAGGAGAAGGAGAAGGAGAAGGAGAAGGGGAGAGGAGAGGAGAGGAGGGGAGAGGAGAGGAGAGGAGGGGAGAGGAGAGGAGAGGAAAGAATGAATATCAATGACCACCCAAGAGAAAAGGAAGCCTGGAGCTGGGCCTTTCCACCAGGGCCACTGCTACTTTTAGAATGAGCCCTGATGCTGTCATTGGGAGGAGGAACGTGCAGGAATCTAAGAGCTCTGTCAAGATGGTCGAGTAGGCAGAGCATTACATATCACATGACAGGAGAGAATCTGCTGGCCTCTGAGCATATGATGGAGGAAGTCCTTGCACCTCTGGTTCATGCAAAACAGGCTTATCCTGGAGGTCAATCTCAGGGCACCTGCTGTGGCTAATGCAGGACCAATCCAGAGGTAAACAGGTCAGGAAGTGAATGTGTACTTACGAAAAACTCCTCCCCTCCTCACCCAGGATGCAAGATAGTACACATACACACTGCACGCTCTGGTCCCAGCACTGGGGACAGATAGGATAGCAGACCAGTCAAGGCACTCTTCCACACAGGCTAAACAAGCAAAGAATTGACTTGTGTTAACTGGTCATGAGAAAGAGGCTGGGTGAGCTTTATACTGCAAAGGCCCCATCTGCCTGGGGTGGGGACCTTGGGATCTGTAGGAAGCAAGCCAACATGTTCCCCGACTGAGCATGCTCAGTCACCACCTCTCTCATCCCATCCCCCGGTAGGATCTGGGAGTGTCCTCTCCTTCTAGCAGCCAAGGAAAACAACACCCAGGTTCTGAGCAAGCTGCTTAAGTACGATGCCTGCCAGGTACAGCAGAGAGGTAAGGAGAGAGCCCCAGCACCGATCTTCAGGGTCGGTCCACACATGGGCCTTCCCAGGAGAGCCAAGACCTCTAGTCTATAAGGTCGCCATTCCCCTGCCCCAGAGAGGCCATGTGACTCTTTCCTCTGCAAACACCAGGAGCCATGGGGGAGACGGCGCTGCACGTAGCCGCCCTCTATGACAACCTGGAGGCCGCCATGGTGCTGATGGAGGCTGCCCCAGAGCTGGTCTTTGAGCCCATGACCTCTGCGCTGTATGAAGGTGAGGACCCCAGGACCCGGGATGAAGACGAAGGGGTGGCCTGTTGGGTATTTCCAGCTATCTCTGCGGAGTAGGTTTCCCTACTCTTTATTCCCTTTCCCAGAAGCCTCCCTTCTTCCTTGTTAGTCCTGATTGCACATCACTAGAACACCTGGCCTCTGAAATGCCAGAGGCCTAGAGAAGGGGAAGAGATGGGGGGCAGCCGGAACCCCCTGGGAACCCAGAAAACCCAAGTGCTCCCCATCCTCCATCCCAGGTGCCCTAGGGAAGGAGACTATGGGTACACATAGAGGGATCCCTTTAGGGTCCTGGGGACACACTCCTGATTGACGGCTGTCTCTGGGCCAGGTCAGACTGCACTGCACATTGCTGTCATGAACCAGAACGTGAACCTGGTGCGCGCCCTGCTCACCCGTGGGGCCAGCGTCTCCGCCAGAGCTACAGGCACCGCCTTCCAACACAGCCACCACAACCTCATCTACTATGGTGAGAGCCGGGCCCGGCTGGGGGAAGGGGAGGTGCAGAGCTGGGCAGGGCCTGGGGAGGTGGGTCCAGAGGGCCTTGCCCTGAGCGCCATCATTGGGAAGCTGGGGACAGCCCTTTAGGACTGAAGCCAAGGCCAGTTCCACGACCCTCTTCCCTGTTCTTTCCTCTGGTTCTGCTGGACAAGTGTCCCCAAGCCCCAAGCTGAGGTGCGGGAGGAGGCAGGCCTCTGGGAGAGACTTCCCCTCTCATCCTGGGATCCTGCCCTCTCCTGTCATGCCTCCCTGTGTTCCCAGGGGAGCACCCTTTGTCCTTTGCTGCCTGCGTGGGCAGCGAGGAGATCGTGCGGCTGCTCATCGAGCACGGAGCTGACATCCGGGCCCAGGACTCCCTGGGTGAGAGATGGGACGAGGAGGAGGCACTGGGGTGCATGGGGTGCAGCAGGGGTGTGAGGGAGGAGCTGGGACAGGCTGACCCCAGGGTGGGAAGGAGACCCTCAGGAACATTAGTCCTGTGGCCACACGACACCTGTGTCCTCCCCAGGAAACACAGTGCTGCACATCCTCATCCTGCAGCCCAACAAAACCTTTGCCTGCCAGATGTACAACCTGCTGCTGTCCTATGATGGAGGGGACCACCTGCAGCCGCTGGAGCTTGTGCCCAATCACCAGGGCCTCACCCCCTTCAAGCTGGCCGGAGTGGAGGGCAACACTGTGGTGAGGGCTGCAGGGCCCTACTCTGTCTCTCTAATGACCCTCATCCTACCTGCTGGCCCTGGCAGGAGACAGGTCTCATGACAGATGTCTGGTGCACGGGTCCCATTCTCAGTCAAATTGAGATTTCTTTCTAAACCCCTCTCTCTCTTGTCCCTCTTTTCTTTTCTGCCTTCTTTCTCTAAACTGAGTGTTAGGCACTTCAACAGTCTTTATCCAAGCTGGATCAAGCATCCCTCTGGCCTCTCTCATCTTCCCTCCCAAGCTCTAGAGAGTCATGGAGGGGGAAGATGAACCTTGAAGTCAGAGTGAACATGGGTCTGTCACCCTCCAAAGACCAAGGTCATTAAGTGAAGGGCCTCCGCCCCCTCCATGGCCGCCATCGTCCTGGACTCGCTGTCCCTCCACCTTCTGTGGCGTCCCCTCTGCTTGCCGCCCTGATGCCCTCCACCCTCCCTCAGATGTTCCAATACCTGATGCAGAAGCGGAAGCACATCCAGTGGATGTACGGGCCGCTGACGTCCACCCTCTATGACCTCACGGAGATTGACTCCTCAGGGGATGACCAATCCCTGTTGGAGCTTATCGTCACCACCAAGAAGAGGGAGGTACGGAGTCTTCACAGTAGATTTGCTGGCGACGGGTGCCGGGGTCTCGGAGCTGCCCGATCTACTCCTTCCACTGCAGGCTCGCCAGATCCTGGACCAGACGCCCGTGAAGGAGCTGGTGAGCCTCAAGTGGAAGAGGTATGGGCGGCCCTACTTCTGCGTGCTGGGTGCAATCTACCTGCTCTACATCATCTGCTTCACCATGTGCTGCGTCTACCGCCCCCTGAAGCCCAGGACCACTAACCGCACCAGCCCCCGGGACAACACCCTGCTACAGCAAAAGCTCCTCCAGGTGATGTACTCAGGGTGGCAGACAGACAGGGCAGGACTCTGCGCTCTGCTCTTTCTGGGTTTGGTCCCACTTTCCTGTCATTTCTCCCCACACCCAGATTTGTGATACACAGGCATAGGCTCAAAATGCATACACAGAAACACACGTACACTCGCTCTAGGAGCAGAGTTTGAGACTAGCTGCATCTAAGAGGTTAGAAAGTCTGACAGGGCTGCTGCCCTGAAGTTCAAGGAAAGGCAGTTCAGGTACACAAAAGTCCTGTGCACTCTGACATCATTCCCCCCCCCCCAGGAGGCCTATGTGACCCCCCAGGATAACCTCCGGCTGGTGGGGGAGCTGGTGACCGTCATCGGGGCTGTGATCATCCTACTGGTAGAGGTGAGGGGTGATCCAGAGTGAGGCTGTCTGCCCGAGGGATCCAGCCTGAGTTGCAATCTACAAGCACCTTTGTGTCTTCCTAACTCTGTCCAGGTTCCAGACATCTTCAGGTTGGGGGTCACTCGCTTTTTTGGACGTACCATCCTTGGGGGGCCATTCCATGTCATCGTGTGAGTCCCCTTCCTCTCACTCCCTTCACTCCCCAGGGCTCCAGTTTCCCTCCCTGAATTCCTGACTTCCCAAGAACCTGACCTTCAGCGATCCTTCCCCAGCCATGTGTGTGTCCCTGTGCACTGAGTGTGGGAAGGCTGAGTCTGAATGTGTGGGGACCATCCCGGTTACACTCTTGCTGTCGGGTCCCCAGCATAGTCGCCGATCTCCTCTCATGGTCCCCTTCCTGCTCTCCCATCAGTATCACCCATGCCTTCATGGTGCTGGTGACCATGGTGATGCGGCTCACCAACACGAATGGAGAGGTGGTACCCATGTCCTTTGCCCTGGTGCTGGGCTGGTGCAATGTCATGTATTTTGCTCGAGGATTCCAGATGCTGGGCCCCTTCACTATCATGATCCAGAAGGTCAGTGCCTCCCCCCATGCTTCCCAGAGAAAGGTCCCAGACCAAGGGTCAGCAGACACCTCTGTAGGGGGCCAAAGAGTAAATATTTCAGGTTTTGTGAGCCATACCTAGTCTTTGTTGCATAGTCTCCCTTCTTTTTTTCAAACAATCCTATAAAACTGTTAAAACCATTCTTAGTTCAAGAGCCACACCCAAACGGGCCAGGTCTATTCAGCTTGCAGACCATCCTTTTGCCGACCCCTTGTCTTGGGGCATGGAGCTGCTAGACTCGGGGTGGGACCTGCTAGCTCTGGGTGGAGCAATTGCTCAGGGCAGCTGTGATGTTCTCTCTCCCTTCTCTTCCCTTTAGATGATTTTTGGGGACCTGATGCGATTCTGCTGGCTGATGGCTGTGGTCATCCTGGGCTTTGCTTCAGGTACACTGCCTTTCCAGGATGGCAGCCATGGGAGGGAGGGGCTGCAGGAACCTATGGGGTACAGGATGCTCCGGGCTAAACTTGGGGAAAGTAGGAACGGAGGGAAGGCAGAGGTCAGAGGCGGCTGTGTAATGTCTGAGGACTGGATGTCCCTCAGATGTAAGGGGAAACCAGGAATTCCAGAAAGGTGGCTCTTGGGATTAGGATGAGTCTTGTAGAAAATCGGGGAACATAAGGACTTACAACATGGAGTGTTAGAGGGATGAGGTGATCCTGGAGATGAGGGGATAGGAAGGAAATGGGCAGCAAAGAGCTGGCTGTGGACCAGGCATGATGCGGGCGCCATGGTAATTCTCACACCCTTGGGTGGAGCAGCCTTCTATATCATCTTCCAGACAGAGGATCCTGATGAGCTGGGCCATTTCTACGATTACCCCATGGCCCTGTTCAGCACCTTTGAGCTGTTCCTCACCATCATTGATGGCCCTGCCAACTATGACGTGGATCTGCCCTTCATGTATAGCATCACCTACGCTGCCTTCGCCATCATCGCCACGCTGCTCATGCTCAACCTCCTCATCGCCATGATGGGCGACACTCACTGGCGAGTGGCTCACGAGCGGGATGAGCTCTGGAGGGCCCAGGTGAGCTCCTGGTGGCTGGGAGGGTGAGTGCAAGCCATCCCCCTCCCGCCCAGGAACTGGCCATGCTCAGACAGAAGCAGGTATTTTGAACCTACAGATGTTTGGCTAGTTACTGCACAGTATGCCACATAATGTCAAGTGTACAGAAGAATTGGATTAGCAACACAACTGAGCAATGCTGGGACCTCTGGAAAGAATTCCTCATGGTTCCCTCAACAATTAAAACCTCAGTCTTTTCTGGTGTAACGAACAGGAAATAAAGCCAACGGTGGGCAAAACTGCATTCAGTAAATTCTGCTCCCAAGAGAGAATGGAAGTATCGAGTCTCCTTGACAATATTTAAGTCTGCAAAATTTGACCCAGAAAAAAGGGGAGTGTTAAAAATAATGCCATAAAAATCTCCTGTATTAGCAGAAGCTATCTTCAGTCAGATCGTCACGATGGGCATAAAAGACAATTAGATGAATCAAATCCTCCTTTTAAAATATACTTAGAAAAGAAGAGATCTCAACAAAAATAATTCCAGCAACATAAAAATGGAAATTTCAAACACAGGAAGGCGTTGAACTGTGGTGTGGAGAGAACAGAGTAAAACCTAAGCTGGCTAAATGGGGTTTGCTTAGGGAAATATTTTCTCCTTGAAAATATATTGATATTATATATCCAAGTAGGATGTTTACATTTATAAATGGCTTTTATGTAGGGTCAAAATATTCAGACGCTCTTAAGGCCTTAAGGCCCCTTTCTACTTGCTTTGCTCTTCTCCCTATCCTCCCGGGAACAAGCTCTCTCATTCCAAGAGAGCGCTCTCTTCCTTCCTCTGCACCCCACCTGGCTTTGCCACGGATGTCAGGTCATTGGGTGAAGAATTGTGGGGCTCGAGTCCCCTCAACTCTTCCACAGGAGAAACTGGACAAAACTCAAACCGGCATCCCAGGTCAGGGGTGTGGCTCAACCCTTTGGGAAGCCATGAGCTCCCATGATGCCTTGCTATTGCAAAACCGCTGACTTTGTCCAGCCTCCTCTCCTTCCCTCACCCCTCTCCTAGGTCAGCACCCAGACTCCTCTCTGACTCCCCGTCTTGTGTCCACATGCAGGTGGTAGCTACCACAGTGATGCTGGAGCGGAAGCTGCCTCGCTGCCTGTGGCCTCGCTCCGGGATCTGTGGGAGCGAGTACGGGCTGGGGGACCACTGGTTCCTGCGGTAAGCGACGGTGCCGGCATGGTGTCCCTTTGCCCAGACCTCGTGCTCCTGGGGAACCCAGAGAGGCCTGTGTGTCCACTAGGCCCCAGATCCATTGACTGGGGAAGGGGTCCCATTGGGAGCTGGGGCCCCACAAAGCCTGAGAGCAGAGGGACCGGAGCCTGAGGCTTGCTGAGGCTTGGTCCCTGGGGGCAGGTCTCTTGTGCCCACACCAGGTATAGAGAAGGAGAAAGACCAACAGTGGTTCAGCTGGGGAGCAAGGCAGGGTGGAGAGGAGACAGTGTTGGTCTTGGATGTGTTCTTCAAGCCCTGCCCTCTCTCAAATCCTCCTCCCACTTCTACAGGGTGGAAGACAGGCAGGATCTGAACCGGCAGCGGATCCTACGCTACGCACAGGCCTTCCAACAACAGGAAGTCCTCTCCTCTGAGGACTTGGACAAAGACTCAGGGGAAAAGCTGGAGCTGGGCTGCTCCCTGGGCTCCCGCCTGTCCTTTCCTACGCCCTCGGTGTCTCGGAGTACCTCCCGAAGCAGCACCAACTGGGAAAGGCTTCGGCAAGGGACCTTACGGCGGGACCTGCGGGGGGTGATCAACCGGGGCCTGGAAGACGGGGAGGGCTGGGAGTACCAGATCTAAGCACTCATTCTCGCAGCGAGACAGCGAGACAAAACAAAGACCAATGAAAACCTAGAGGTCTCATCTCCCAGGTCCAAGGGGGGGAACGGGCGCAGCATGAACGCCAAGGAACGCAGGCTGGGAATATCCGCTCCACGTCTCTGTGGCTGCTTCAGCGGGGTGAAGGGAAGCGGAGGCTGTGGTCCTCCCCTTGCCTCAGGCTTCCTCCCTTGTGGAAGTCCCGTTGCACTTCACAGCACTTTATGGGCAGGTTTGCCTTCTCGGGCACCTGTCTGCACGCCTGTGCAACACACAGGGAGAGAGCCCGTCCTGGGGTGCTCGGAACAGCTGATGGAAGCACTGGGCTTGTGGAAAGGTGTACACGGGAGGGAGGAAACACTCTAGCGCTGGGGAAGCTGGGCTGAGCCTGGCTACCTTCCAATAAAGTCATTTCCTGCTCTCTGTCCCGCCCCGCTCTGCATCCTGACTGCCACCTGCATCCCTGCACTCTGGCCCATCACAGCTGTGCCCCTCCTCCGAGGCCTCCCCAGCCCCTCCTTGCAGACGGAGGCCTGGACACACCTGAACTTGCAAATTCCCTTATTTCCCTTTAATGTGGGGGAGGCTGGCAGAGGGGCGGAGGACTGGGGAATTGCAGAGTCCTGGAGGAGGGAGGGTTGGGTTCAGCGTGGCAGGTGCGGAGGCCAAGATGGAGTCTGGCTCACGTCTCCTGTGTCCCTCCTCGGACCTGTGTCCAGGGCTGGGTCGTGGTGGGCATCATCAGTTTACAGCTTCCTGCCTTGCTCACACCTCCACCGAGCCCAGCTGCCTCAGATGCTGCTGCAGGAGCTGGATATTGTGCAGGAGTTTCTTCTGGTGGCCCGCCAGGGTGACGCCCAGGGCAGGCATGTCTCTGGTGGGGAGGGAGGGGATCAGACCTGAGCCTGTTTCTCTAAGATCCCAGGCAGGGTCCCCTCACCTGGGGGCCCAGAGTGCCCCGCCCGCCTCTCCCTGCTTACTCCAGGCTGAGCTGAGCCACGTCACTGAAGGTGCAGAGGCCGAGCTTGGAAAAGTTGTCCTGGTAGCATTCCAGTCCAATGGCCGAGAGCCAGGCCTGGGGCGAGTCCAGACAAGGAAAGTCCAGGGCCACGGGGTTCAGGAGGGCCTGGGAAGGTCTAAGGTGAGGAGGGGCAAGCAGGTCAAGGTCTCCTCTTCATCTTAGCCCTCTCTCCTCAGTTTTCTCTTTGATTGGCATCTACCCTCCCTTGCTTTCCCAGGCTCCAGCCCCAAGCGCCAGACCTTTCCCCAGTGCCCCCGTCAGCCTGCAGGGTGTCTGGCTTGCGGATCATCTTGTCAAATGCAGCCACCAGCTGGTCAAAGTGAGGCCGCCGGGCTCGGTCCTTCTGCCAAGTGTCCAGCATCAAGAGATGTAGTCCAGGAGGACAGCCTGGAGGCGGGGGCAGCCGGAACTCCTGCTCTATTGCATTTAGCACCTGGGGGTCAGGGGGGAGCATGTGATGATGGGAAGCTATTGCTAGCAGAGGGGAGTGTTAGGAAAGGCAGGTGGGCCAGAATCAGGTGCAGCATGAGGCTGGGGTGGGGAAGGAACTTGAACGTGTGGAATACGCTAGTCATGTGACCTTAGAATGTGAACGGATTAGAGAAGGGAGGTCCTAGAGTATGTGGGGATGACGACAGTAGGTGGAGGACTCACCTCCTGCTCGCTCATGTCCCAGTAGGGCCGTTCCCCATAGCTCATCACTTCCCACATGAGTACCCCGAAGCTCCAGACGTCACTGGCTGTCGTATGCTTTCCGTGCGCGATGACCTCTGGGGCTGCCCAGCGAAGCAGACAACCCGGGCCCTGAGGGTGAAGTCAGAAGGAATCAGGGTGACCATCACAGCAAGAGTTGCGTTTACTGAGCAACTACTCTGTGCTCAGCTGTGGGGGCTTCCCATCAAGCATCTCACTTAATCCCCTTACTGCTCCTGTAGGGCACTGGATGTTTGGATGTAGAAGCTGAGGCCTAAGGAGTATGAAGTTGTCCAAGGTCAAAGAGCTGGAGGGAGCCAGGTGTGTGGCACATGCCTGCAATCCCAGTACTTGGGAGGTTGAGGCAGGAGGATCTCAGGTTCTTGGCCAGTCTTGGCAACTTAGCGAGGCCCTCCACAACTTAGTGAGACTCTGTCTCAAAATAAAAAATAAAACAGGGCTGGGGGCATAGCTCAGAGGTAGAATGCCAGCTGGGAGTGGTGGCGCACGCTTGTAATCCCAGTATTTGGGAGGCTGAGACCGGAGGATCCGGGTTCGCGGCCAGCCTCAGCTACTGAGTGAGGCCCTCCGCAACTTAGTGAGACCCTGTTTCAAAATAAAGAATAGGAAAATAGGGCTGGGGGTGTAGCTTGGAGGTAGAATGCCCCTGAGTTCAACCCCCAGTACCTCAAAAAAAGAAAGAGGTAGAATGCCCCTGGGTTCAGTTCCCAGTAACACACACACACACACACACACACACACACACACACACACGGGGCTGGAGTGTGGGGTGTTCGGGAACTGTGCCAAGCTACGCTGCTTCTGGAGCCTGTGAAACCTCCATGTCACGGAAGAGCAGAAGCGGGTACCAGAGTTTTGCAGCTCACGCCCTCTCCCATATCCTCTCCTTGCCTCGGTCCCTGAAGTCCCCCAGTCACCCCTTGCCCAGTCCTCTCTCCCCATCACATAAGCCTCTGACCCCCAGACACTGTGATACCCCACCTGAGCCACCCAGCCCAGATCCCAGCTCACCCTCCTGCACCTGCTGAGGGATACTGAGCCCCCAAGCCTCGACACTCACCTGAGGACCGTGGCCAAGACGGGCCACCTTGCACACCAGGTGGCTGTTCACCAGCACGCTTCGGGCGGAGAGAGCACGGTGCACGAAAGCAAAGCTGGCCAGGTACTGCATGGCGGCCGCCACTCCCCGCTGCATGGCCACCAGCTGCAGGCTGCTGAACTGGCCCTCCCGCTGCTGAGGGGCAGGGGGCAGAGGTCAGCAACAGGGTGGGGGACCCCGACACACCGCAGGGCAGACATTGGCATGAGAGGGCAAGGGGTGGATTTGGGAATCAGCAAATGGCATGGGAATGAGGATCAGGACCACCCGGGGAGGTAGGGAGGGGTGAATGAAGGTACAGGGCTGTGTCTCCCGGAAGAGGTGATGACCCCATGCTGTCATGGACCCGAGGGCTCTCCTCCCCCATCCAAGCAACTGACCCTGAGGAAGCTGTCCAGGGGCCCCAGCTCCATGAGCTCTGTCAGCACCATGAGGGGCCGGCTCTTGGTGACCACACCCTCCAGCCTCAGGATGTTGGGGTGCTGGAACTGGCCCAGCAGCGCGGCCCGGCCCAGGAATGTCATCTGCAGGCTCTCAGCACCCCCGGCCCACAGGGCCTGGATGGCCACAGGCTGCTCCCGCCGCCCCCGAGGCTGCAGCCGGCCCCGGCGCACTTCTCCGAAGGAGCCTGGGAAATGGGGCAGGTGGACATGGGGGTCAAGGAAGGACCATGGGCCGGCAGTGCCCTGCTGTGCTCAGAGGGATGCCTGGCCAAGGGAGGCTACGAGGGACCGCCAGTCCCTCAGTCTCCCTGCAGTACCTGCCCCAATGACCTCCTCAATCTTGATATACGCAGGGTCGACCTCCCGGGCGAGTTCTCGGATGGCCTGGCAGGGGTCCTCGTAAGTGGATGGGTCAATGTAATACTTTACCCCCAGCCCTGTAGGGTGGGGTGTACCGTGAGGGTGTGGTGCAAGGCTCGGTGCCCACACCCCACCCGTGCCCTCTCGCTTTTGGAAGCTCGCCAGGCATGTGCCCAGGCCTGAGTCCCCCAACCCCGGCCCCGTGCCCTCTTCCTGCCCTCTACCTGGGCTGCTGTACTGCTGCAGTTGCTCTGTGTAGCCTGTCCCACGCCGCTTCCTGGGGAACAAACAGCAACCTGGAACAACGCCCCACTTCCGCCCCTTTGCTGCCTGTCCCAGACCACCCCGCTGTGGGGGCTGCTCTCTGGCCACGGATCTGAGGGTGCTGCCAGGCCCCTCCTTCCTACTTCTGCATGGGGTGCAGGGCACGGCTGGGGTAGTGGGAGAAGGGCATGTTGGGGTTCTGGAGGGGCTCCAGGGCTGCCTGGATTTGAACGGTGCTGAACAGGCTAGGCAGGCGTGGCAGGACCTCACCGCTGGAAGATGACCGCCAGCACAGTGATGGCTGCCAGCAGGAGGAAGGCCAAGGCCCCCAGGATGGAGCCGATCACCAAGGACAGCTTCTCTGGAAGCTGGGAGGGCAGTTCACCTGGGGGGACAGAGCCACAGTCACAGGAGGCCAGGCCTCATACATGAGTGCGTGCATGCAGCACTCCCCCAAGTACCCACACACCACACACACACACCTTGCATGCATACTCAACAGGCATGTACACACCCCAACTCTTCACACGCACCCACAACCTCGTAGCCCTACACATGTGCACACACAACACACATATCCACACCTACAGCCCCACACACACTCAACCCCACACGCCCTCCCCAGACAGATACAGATAGCCCCTGTGGTCAAAGGTCACAGCGCTCTCCTCGCCTCCTCCTTTCTCAGAGCCTCTGATGTGGAGGATGCTGGGCTGAGGTTCGTGGCCTGACAGGGCCTTTCCTCACCATCCCCTCGGGCCTCCCCTGCCCACGCTGCCTCTCCTCACCTTGAGGCAGCGTCTGGAAGTAGACCTTGCCCCCATAGGGGCCGTGGCCAGCAGCGGTCCGCGCCCGCACCTGGAAGCCATAGATGTGGCCGGGGCTCAGGCGCGTCACGGTGGCAGTGTTGGTCTCGCTGGTCAGGGTGAAGGAGTGGGATTCGTCTTCTGCCTGGGGGCAACAGCCACTCACTCCCTGCATGCCCTGGCCCCGGTTGCCCCTGCTCTTACCCCCAAGGCCCCCACCACCCTCCTCAGACCACAGGGTTCTCACGCATCCTCAATGGTACCTCTCCTTGCCCTACCTGACTTCCGCGAGCACTCCCACCAGCCCTGCGGGGCGCCCCGCGCTGCCTGCCCACCTGATCATAGTAGCGAAGCTGATAGTCCAGGATGTTCCCGTTGGTCTGGTCTGGCTGCGGCCAGGACACAGTGATGCTGTTGGCTGCCCGGCTCACTTGGTGCACCACCGGGACTGCAGAGGGGACTGAATTGCAGGGGGTTTGTTAGGTGGATAGGAGGGTCTGGGAGCAGGAGCATTTCTGGGGGATGGAGGGCATGGAGCATAGACTGTGGGTTCTAGGCAGGCTGGCTGGAGGGCAGGTGTGGGGAAGGAGGTTCTATGGAGCTGTAGCGAGGTGTCCGTAAGGTAGATAGCAAGGGCTCACCTTCATGACTGGTGCTCACATTGATGGCTGCAGCGTGGGGAGGGTCAGGGCTGAGCTCAGACACCCCGTTCACAGCCTGCACCTCCAAGATGTAGGGCACGTGTGCTCGGAGCCCCCCGACTAACACGCGACTCTCAGTCAGGCCCCTCTGGCGGGGGTCGAAATGCACCTCGTCCCTGCAGCGGCGACACGTGCCCCCGCTGCCAGGCTCCTGGTGGCCTCCACACTCCTTGCACACGACGTTGAAGAGCAGGTCTCCCCGTCCCCCCAGTTCCTGTGGCAGGCGCCAGTGCAGCATAAGCACTGAGCCTTGGACCTCAAACCAAAGTTCCCGCGGAGCTGACGGAGGGCCTGCAGGGGGATGGGGGGAGAGGGGAGCAGGGGCAGGCAGGGAATGTGGGTTGGAGGTGATGGCGGAAGGAAGGAGATGGGGAGGGTGGATGGCCCAGAGGAGAGGAGGCAGAGGAGCATGAGGGAGCCAGAAAGCAGAAGAGGAAGATGGGAACAGAGGGAGGTGTGGGCATGGAGGGCAGGAAACCAAGGAAGCCGGAGAAAATGAGTCACTTCAAATGCAAAGCCCCCCACCCCCTGTTACAGCAGCCCCCCCACTTTCCAGGTTGTTTTCTATGCTGGGCTGGGAATTTGACTCACCTGTACATGGGGCCTCTGGTGGGTCAGAACCGGCCCGGTAGAAGCCCTGGAGGCAGGGGCAAATGGGGGCTGCAGGGTCCGGGGCGTGGCTGCGGGCAGGGCAAGGTGAGCAGGGCGCATTCCCTGTCAAGGCCTTGTAGGACCCCACAGGGCAGGCTGAGGAGGCAGAGAATGGGGGCGTCACCCCCCTCCATCCACACACCCTGAGCTGCAATGCACCTGCAGGCAGGCGCCAGCACAGCCCTCTGTTTCAGAGGAGTTCCTTTCCTCCTGATCCCTAAGCCCCACCCTCTCCTCCCTGCAGCAGAGATGTATTCTGTCCATCACTGGCACAGAACTGCACTTCCCGATGAGAAAGCGGGCAAGCCCAGAGGTCGGTTCCCGGCTGAGCCGCATAATCTGCCTCTGCTGCTATTCTTCTACTTAGCTGTATCCAGGGCTTCCCAGCCACTCGGCTCTGCAATGAACCTTCCCCAACCAGACGGCAGAAGGGGATGAAGGAGCCCATCCCAAGGTAACCCTGGCGTTGAACAACTTTTGGACTCCATCACTTCTTAGGCTTACAGCCCCAAATCCTTAGCAATGGCTGCAGATGGTTCTAGAAAGTTCCAGCAATTTCAGATGAGTGGGTGTGAGCAAATTGAGGAAAATGGGTCCTGTCCTAAGATGGCCTGTTCCTGACTCTGTGGGGACACAATGAAGTGTGGGATGCTTGGGAGAGGAGACCAAGGTCAGGGCAGGTGGGAGGCGCTGGGCAAAGCGTGGACTCTCACCTTGGCAGGCCTTGTCGCCACGGGCAGGCTGGTGTCCAGGCTGGCAGCGGCAGCCCCCGACGGCTACCATCCACTTGCCCTCCCCATTGCAGTGCAGCCTGGGGGGGCTGCCCCCCGCCTGGCCCCCCACTCCATCCTCCTCTGGCTCCGCGTGAGCCACACAGGTACCCACGGCTGCCACTAGGGAGGCCCCCCCAGCCCCGCTGGCCTGCGTCTCAGGAAAGGAGGCGAAGGCACGGAGCACGGTGGGGCAGGTGTAGGAGAAGAGCTTGACGGCTACGAGGGCCAGGCAGGCCCCTGTGTCCTGGAAGGCCACGTAGAAGCCACGCTGGGTGAGAGGGCCGAAGCTGCGCTCTTTGACATTCAGCTGCAGACCGGCCCGCTGACCGGTTCCTTGAGGCCCCACGGCCCAGGGGGAGGAGGAGGAAGAGGCAGGGAAGCTCTCATCAGCTGCGATGGTGTCCACCTTGGTCCATCGTTTGAGGTGCCAGGCCGAAACGCTGTCGGGGCCGTCGGGCTCCTCAGCCTGGCGGTAGTAGAGGGTGAATGTCTCCCGGCAGGCGCCCCCGCTCACGCCCAGGCTGGAGCACGCCCGCACAGAGAAGTGCAGTCGGATGTGTGCCCTCTGGGCCCCTCGCCGCTCCACAAAGTGCGTCTGTAGCCAATTGTCCTGTCCAGTGCCTGGAGGGCCCCCTGCCACATGGCACGCCTCGAAGGTCCGGGTCAGGCGGCGCTGGTCGTCCAGAACGCTCACCTCGTCCCACTGCAAGGGGCGGGAGGAGCATTAGCTGCTCAGGGCTTGGGCAGGAAGGTTGGGAGGATCAATGAAGGGGACCTGTCTGTTCCACTGAGACTTAAAATCAATGGCAAGCAAAGCCAGGAGAGGATACCCTGAAATCTTGTTTCTCTGGAGGGTGGGAGGGAGTCTGAACTCACCCCCTTTACCCAGGTTTCCTTCCTGAACTCCCCTCTCTAGGGAACAGGGAGGGGCAGAGGATGGGTTGAGAATAAAGAGTAGCACTCACCCCACCTGGCGGGTAGGTGAGCCAGCCAATCTCAGATGTCTCTCCCGTGGTGTCCAGCAACACCTCTGCGCAGAGATAAAGGGGCACACGGTGCCAATTCCAGGCAGCACTGCCATCTCCACACCTTTCCCACAGGGAGCCACAGAATGCCCAGCCCCCCCCCCCCACCACACACATACACAGTCGTTGAATTTGCCAGCAGGAGCTCAGCTGTCTGTCAGGATCCTGTCCTGAAACACCTGATACAGGTCCCAGTCACCCTCCCCGTGCCTTCCCCTCTTTCCATGTCTTCATTTTTTCCTGCTTTTTCTGAGTCTTTCCCATTTCCCACCCACACTGGTCTCCACTGGCAGGTAGAGGTTCTCCCGCCTCCTTCTTACCTTCCAGAGCCAGAACCGAGGGCCCCAGGACCAGGACCCACAGGCTGCACACCATGCCCGCCACTCTGCTCCCTGACCGGGCAGCACCCTCAGTAGCCATGGGGCATCTTCAGGGCTCCCACCATTGCTCCGGCCACCACCCTGCTCCCAGGCGGGGCTGCGCCTTTTGCAAGACTGGAGGTCTACAGCCAAGCTTGTGTCCTAGGGAGACACACAGGACCGGATGAGGCAGAGGAAGGAAACTGCATTTTCATATACAGCCCAGGTACCCAAACCCGACATTGTGTCTCCTACTACAGCCCTCAAACTGCAACAGCACCAACCACAGGGTGGGTGCCATCAGGGTGTTGACTGTCTCTCCTCAGTTGCTTGTGCAAATTCAACTATCTCGGAGGGCCGCGTGCCGGGTGGCTTATTCCTACCTGCTGTGTGACCTTGTCTCTGTGCACTCATTTCCCATGGCCCTCCTTCTTAGAGAAGCATGGGGTAGTTCTGGCTCAGTCTTACCCTTTTCTTCTGGAAGGAGTTATTCCAGTTCTTTCTCTTCATTGACTCTCCTCCCTTCCTCCATCAGCCACCCTATACTGGAAGTTAGAAGAGTTTTCCCATGAAAGACAGGTGGGTAAAAAGCTACTCTGTCATTATGGAGCACGAATTCTCCCTGCACCCCAGCCACACTGCCCTCGATACTCTCAACATTTCAGAGAGGCAGCGAAGCGAGAGGGACACTGAAAGATGGCTGTGGGGTATGGAGGGAGGGAAGGTAGGAGGACAGATGTAGAAAGAACGCAGGCATAAAGATTCTGAAAGATAAATGAGGATACAGCTATGGAGGTCTGGCACACGCTCTGTGAACAAAGGTTTTTCTCCCCCAAGGGGCACGTTTTTACTGTGGTTAACAGAAAAATAAGTGTATGGCTCTAACATATGAAAAGATGCTCTGGTTTGCTCACACTTAAAGGGGAGCACATTCAAACAACCGTGACATGTCATTTGTTACAGACTGAATGCTGGTGCCCCCGCCCCTAAAGCATATGTTGAAATCCGACCCCCCAGTGTAATGGTTTTTAAAGTTGGGGCCTTTGGGAGGTAACTAGGCCATGAGGGTGGAGCCCTCATGAATGGGACTAGTGCTCATAAAAGAGACCCCAAAGGGTAGCCCTCTTTCCATCTTGTGGGGACACAATGAAAGAGGACAATCTGCAACCTGCAAGAGGGCCCTCACCAGAACTCAACCATGGTGGCACTCTGAACTCGGACCAGCCTCCATAACGCCGAGCAATAAATTCCTATGATTTATAAGCCAGCTAATTTATGACACTTTGTTATTGCAGCCTGAATCAACTAAGACATCATTTGCACCTATGAGATTGATAACACACTGTGTTGGACAAAGTGTGAGTCACAGGGTCTCTTCTATACACTGTGCTTATGAGTTGAGATTGTGTGGAGAACAGCTGGCAACATCTGTCTAGAAGCTTCATTCCTAAGAAGTCCTTCAGGTTCTATATACTTGGATCCGTTTGCAAGATGCTTGAACAGGAATATTCATAACAAATTGTTTATAAGAGAAAGACGGTAAACAAATTGTCTATCAATAGGAAGATGGTTAGGAAATTAAGGCATATCCTTAACAAGGATTATGAGTTACTGTTTACAGATATGAAAATAATTTCCAAGTGAAAGTAGAATGTGTAGAACAGGATAATGTAAATTTCTGTTTGTTAACTTAAGAAGAACAAACTTATACATATGTATGGAGGGATATTTATAGAGGAATATATGAAACTTATGAAGGAAAAGGGCTAGAGCCAGGGAGACTCACTTTCATTGTATTTTCCTTAATTTTTACATTTTAAAAATCTTGCATATGTATCTTTTCAACTAAATCATTAATTAAAATGTCCTTTAAAACTGTAGATACCTTTTTAGTAAAATGAAGAATGATTTCTTGAAAGTATGAAATGGCTACCTCTTACAGGATACCTTCCTGAGTCTTTAAAAGGCATAGATAGCCCTATGCCTAGGAGCCTACAAACAGAGGCAGGGCCACCTCTAGGGCCAGTGAGGACCAACTAGCTTGACACCTCCTCTGCCGATTGATCCAGAGGCTGATGGTACGCTCTCTCCTCACGACTGAGTCTCAAAAGCCCAAGTGTTGCATGGACAAGAGCAATAGAATCCATGTATTTCTGTTAAGGAGAAAAACCAGAGGCATGTTGCCTACACCTCAAAAGAAAGGATTGATAGGAAAAAGCCAACTGGAAGGGGAGTTGCAGCCCGGATACATGTGTCCTTGTGATCCACAGTGGTGTTGAAAACTACACACTTCTCAGTGAAACTGAAGTCAAACTATGAAACTATATTCAACTGTGGTCAGTAAGAAAGTCCTGACTTGATCTCCACTCATCTAATTTTGTGTTTTCTTCCTGGTAATGCTGGCCGTGTCATGTGATGAAGCCTTCGGTGTCATCTCCATGAAGTTATCATGGAGATACCTTTTCTAACATACATACGGGTTGATGGGTAGTGGAACCCTCCCTCTATCCACTGAAGCGTACCCCTCACCCTCTACCACTGTGTGTGTTGAAGACAGCATTCAATGCGCAGCCCATGGAGGCAAGTGAGAAAACCATTCTCTGTGGCAAATAATTTCTAAGAAACAGATTCTTTGAAAATACTGTCCTGGGTGCTACGAGGATCATTCACAGATTCAATGAATGTCCCAGGAAATAGGCAGATCACGAAGCAGAGGACATACAGAGCTCTCCTAACTTCTCTAACTCTGGCTCCATCACCAACACCTGTTTAATAAACATCCTGAAGCAATCGTGTTGTAGGCACAACCCCTAAACTCTCGGGGCCTTCATTTGGAGACATGCTTGACACGAACCAGATTCCATCCAGAGCCACAGTCTTTAGGAACACTGTTATCAAGAACAGAAAAATGCCAGAGGCAAGCTTTCAAACAATGAAGGCTATTTTATTTTACTATTTGCCCAGAAGATACTCTTTAAAATAGTCTCTTTCAGGCAGAACATGAATGGGTTCTGTGATCTCTACAAAGAAGAAACAGTAAGCACTGTGCCTTCCTAAACTTGCTACCACACAATCAGGGAGAAGGAATAATAAATATTTTGGTAAGATCTTAATGAACTTTTTTGTTTGAAAGACAGCAAAATAAGATAGAAAAGATGCACCCCAGATAATGTCAGCTGTACCACATGGAACATTCTAGAAGATGAAGAATGGCGTGATTTTTACTTTGATGACCCACAATACAAGCAACACAGTGGCTTGTGGCCACAATAGGGCGTTCTCACGTAGCCTGAGCATGCATCTTAATGGCAACAGGAAGCTGGCCTCTCTCCAGAAGATCCAAAAGGAGTAAAAGCAATTATAAAGTACGTTAAATCCACCTGGCTTCTGCCATCAGAAAGAATCAGAAAGAAAAGGGTAAAATGGGACATTGTATGTAGATTGCCACTTGAGTAATTTTTTGAAATTTTACTAAGAACAGACATTCATTAAAAGAGAAGTAGTTGAAGTATCCATAAGTACATTCTGATGTTTGATAAGAACATCTTTCAGATTCAAACCTAGAATACTGAATGTTAAAAACAAGTTTCTTTAGGGGAAAAAAAATGTTGCTGAGTCAGACTAGGAAGTTATGTCAGTTCTTGCTTATCTAACAAATGAGATAAATTCAAGTCTTTTACTCTGTAATATGTAAAAAGAATCTGAGTGTATCTCCATTGCAAGAACAAAAATAAGGAAAGAAGAAATGTTAAGATAGGGAATAAATTGCTGTCAACTAATTCATACCACTGCAGATTCTTCTGAAGCAAGTTTCAAAGGTAGAAAAACAAGTGACAAGAACATGACTCTGCTCCGCATGCCTGGAATACTAAGCAAGCAGGACTGAGAACCTGACTTCCAAAGGTGCCCTCCTTGGCGAGGACAGGGAACATCTACATTTGGTCCAGGACAGCCAGGCACATGGCTGCTGTCACAGTGGGAAAGAGGCCTCTACAAGGCCAGGTCCCTTGTGACTGCTCCTGGTAGCCTACATGAGAGCCCTCCATCTACGAAAAGAACTGGCCATGTTTAGAAATCCTCTCACACAAGCTGGCATGGTGGTGCACACCTGTAATCCCAGTGTCTGGGAGGCTGAGACAGGAGGTGCGCAGGTTCGAGGACAACCTCAACAATGTCATGAGACTCTCAGCAACCTAGCAAGACCCTGCTTCAAAACAAGAAATAAAATAGGGCTGGGGGTGCAACTCTGAGGTAGAATGTCCCTGGATTCAACCCCCAGGAACAAACACACACACACACACACACACACACACAAATAAGGAAGGAAGGGAGGGAGGGAGGGAGGAAGGAAGGAAGGAAGGAAGGAAGGAAGGAAGGAAGGAAGGGAGAGAAACCCCCTCACACGAGAAAGTGCCAAAAACTGATTTCAATCAGGAAAACATTCAAATTTCACATGTGTATAAAATTTTAAAAATATAAAAGCCCCGAAGCAGCAGAAATTTGGATGTAAAATGAAAACTAAGAAAATGGGACTGATTAGTCAAAGTTTCATGTGACAAAAATTGCATTCTATCATTTCATATTTTTGCCAGCTCATTTTTAGGATATTATCACTCTCTCTTTTTGATACAATGCAGATACTAGATCCATATTTTTTGACTTACAAAAATAAGATAGGGTCTTAGGCATCAAGTGTATATTTTGCTTTCAGAAACTGGCAAAAATTAGAGATCTGTAGAAACTTAGCTTATAATGTAGAGCTTATGAAGTCTGCTCTCTATGAAAATGAGAGACCTGCAAAAGCTTTTTAAAAATCAACTGTGCTCAAATTAAATGCTACATATGATCCTTTCATGAACAATTCCAGCTTACTTAATAGAGTTTATGCACCTCAATCCACAAAATGAATCTAAAAAAGATTAAACAATGTAAGCCAAATAAGCTTGGAAGAAGGTATGACAGAGATATATTGGGTCATTAAAATTGGTTACTGTAGGAGGCAGAAATGCAGGATGGTAGGTGGGGTATAATTAACTTTGTCTTACATATATTTGAATTGTTTTTCTTGTTATAATAAGCATACCTCATTTTTATAGTTAAAACATAATCTAAACAAAGAAAGGAAAATATTTTTAAAGCCTAGTCAAAGATAGCATATATTTACATTTTTAATCCATTCCTCCTTTTACCCTCTAGCTTTCAAAATATCTAGGAATTTCCATCTATAAGGAGAGAGTAGAGATGAAGAGACAGTAGAAGCCGAGAGTGATTGTACAAGGAGATGTCAACAACTAAAGCAAAATAACTTTTATCCTCGCATGATCTTTAAACTTCTCTCCCAAGAAATTCAAATCGTCTTCTTGCTTCTCTACCATGATGTCAACCAAAGGACTGGGGCTACGAAGGAAAGAGGGGAACTGTGGGGACTGGACACCCATAACACATCAGAAGGGCATCGCTGGGGGCAAAGGGAGCCCAGACAGGAACGATTACTGCTGCCTGGTGGCTGCAGTCCAGCGGGGACAGGGAGTGTCCCAAGACCAAGGGGCTGGTGGCAGTTTAATGTCTGGTGTGCTTGCTGGGCTGGTTCTCACACCTGTTAGCTGCAGGGTCAGCGTGGGAGGGGTCAGCACCACAGGCCCTGTCCTCTGTCCTGTTCTGCAGCTGTTAAACGCCCAGGAAATTCCAATATAATCCTTGCTCAGCTGAATGCTGCCGCCTCTACCCTTTAATCTGCACCTTGGAGACCCTCTGGGGAGCTCTCCGTGCTCTGGCCTTCTGCCTCCAAAAGGATCCTGCCAGGCTTTCAGGCAGCATCCAGGATGGACAGGGAGGAGGTGGCTGTCCGATGGCTCTTGATGCCCTGCTACCCAGGCTAGAGAAGCCAATTTGTAAATACCCTAGCTGAGGACAGTCCAGTGTCCCTTGAGGCCTCCAGCCTCTGAGAATGTCCCCCAGAGCACGTCGACTCAGGCACATGTGCCTCCCACTTGCAGGCTGGGAAGCTGGGAGGCTTTTAGGATGCAGGCAGTGTCTGAGTCTAGCCAGACAACCACGTAGAATGAGCTACTCTGAATGTGCCCTGACCGGAGCCATGCAAGGGCTCTGGAAAAGAGCCTAAGAGAGGGTGTTGGGGCCATGAGCAAACATGCACATGGGAGGAATGAGTAGTGAAGGGACGGGGGAGAGAGCCTCTGAGTGCCAGGAGCAGGACCTGTGTCAGCGGTGCCTGGGGATGCCTCTACCTGGCGGAGCCTGAGAGGGAATGTGTAAGAGGCAAGGTGGGCGGCAGCAGCGAGCTGGGAGGTGTGTTTGAGTGTGCCTGAGCATGCAGCTCAGTGCTGGTTGTAGAGGGGTCCCACGAGTCCTGCTCCTTCACCTTGGGCTCCGCTCCACCCCCAGTCTAGCCGAGAGATGCTCTCCTGGGAGGTGAATCTGCAGAAACACCTGGGCTGGGAGAGGAGACCAAGCAGGGAGGACAGAAAGGGAAGACCAGCTTCAGACACAGAGGTTGCCATCCCCCTTCCACCTGGAGTGGGGAGTGGGGAGTGGGGCAGGGACAGGGCCAAGGCCCAGGTCCAGGAGATGGTGAGTTGCTGGGAGAGCCGCTGTCCTAGAGGAGGCTCCTGCCTTTCCCTCACTAGGCCGTCCCAGCCTGTTGCTCCCAGCTTCCTTGTAACTCTATGGTCATTGTCAGCCATCTTCTTGCACCCTGAAGGGACCAACAGACTCCAAAGGAGTCTAGGTCACTAAGTAGGTACACGGGTACCCCATCCTAATCTTCCTTCAAAGAAAGGGCTCATTGCCTTGAAAGTCCGTGGCTCCACTGAGCAGAGCTCAATCCCCCCAGTCCCCATCACCTGTGCAGCTTCCCTGGGCTGTGCACAGCCCGGGCTCCTTCCCACTGGTCTCTCAGCTCAGGGCCATCAGCACCCCTTCCAGAGCCTGAGTCAAGTTCCCCTGGCGGGTGGAGGGCCTGGGTTAACTGATTGGGAACAGGCCCGGCAGCTCTTCTCCTTGGGCACCGCCAGGGACATTACAACATCAGCTATGCTGGGCCCATGCCAGCTCCCCTAGGGATGGGAGGAGAGAGGGTGCCAGACGGCCAAGATGGGTGGGTGGGGGTGGGGGGGCAGGCAGGACCAAGCACCCAGATGCAGAGAGGGGGTGGAGCTGGGGCAGGAGCAGGCAGGAGACTTTGGATCCAACTTGGGGGTTGAGGCTGGAGAGCACGAACCAAGCCTTCACCTCCCAGGCTTAACTGGGGTGATGGGGGTGAGGGGTGCAGGGATGCCTTGAGGAGCTGGGGGGCAGGTGTAGATCGGCCTCCTGGCTCCTCCCAGCTCCAAGGGGATTGGAGAGATGCCACTGGAATCGAGGGATGGGCAAGCTTTTCTGAAGGCTGGGAGTCGGCCTCTGCAAGGAACCCCCACCCCCGATCAGGACCCCCAAGCCAGAGTCAGAGGAGGGTCTCTGGAGACACGATGGAGGAGATCCCAACCACAAGGGTAGTGGGGCGTCAATGAGGGCTGGCGGTCGCAGCTCCTCACCCCACTGGAACCCCGCTCTCGTCTTGGGAAGGCATTCTCCGTACTCCCCCAGGAGGCCCTCCAGGGTGTGTAGAGGCCCTAGCTGAAGGGCCCCTCCACTTTGCAAACCTCAATCCCTCTGTCCCCAGGCGCGCTATCCCCCGAGCCCCCCAACGCCGCTGGCGACCCCAGCTCACCTTCCCGCCGGCCTCAAGCTCCGCAGGTCTGCGCCCCGGAGGGCCCGCGGTGGAGCTGCAGCTCCCGAGCTCGCCCGGCGCCGCGCGCGTCCTCTCGGGTCCGGGGACCCCGCTCCCTGCGTCCGCTCCGCGCCGGGAGTCTCTGGGATTCCGGGCGGACCGGGGGCCGGTGGCAGGGGCCGCTCCGGAGGCGGGGCGCAGGGGGTGGCGCCGGGCCCGTGTCGCGGTCGCCGAGCCCGGTCGCGGGTCCCGCCGCCCGCAGCTCTGGAGCGAGCGCACGCCGGCCCGCCCCCTCCGCGTCCCTCCCCGCCCGGCCCGCCCCTCTCCGGCCCCTCGGCCGCCCTGTTCTCCCCTCTTCCGGGGAGCCGAGCCCGCCCTCCCGGCCTAGGCGAGTGCGCGGCGCCCGATCCTCGGCCGGGCGCGGGGGACGCGGGGACGCGGGGCGCGCTGGAGAGGGGCGGCCTCCCCTTGGGGCCGGGCGGGGGCCGCGAGGGTGGCGGGCGCGGGGGCCGGAGCCGGCGACCGGCCGGGAGGTGCCGCCAAGCCCTCGGCTCCTGCTCGCGCGGGGCCCGGCGCAAGTGGCCGGCCGCCGGGGTCCTGGGCTGGGCACAAACGCGCGCCCCTGCGCCTCCCCGCCGCTGCCGCTGCAACTCTCGCAACTAAGACGGGGGCTCCTACTCAGGTTCGAACTAAGGTGGGCGGGAGCCGGGAAAGAGAAGGAAGAAAAGAAGGGGGTGGAGGGGAAGCGATAGAAATCTCGGGGGTCCGGGCGGTCGTGCGGGGAGCTTGGGCAGCAGGGGAGAGGGGCTTCTTTGTAGGAAAGGTCTCTGCACTAGCCCGAAACTCTTCTCCCTTCTCGTGCCTGGATCTGGGTCAACGTCGGGGCTTCAGGCTCGAACCTCCCTCCCTCCACCCTCCCCAAGAGGCAGGGAAGCTTGGGGCTGGAAGGGGGAAGTCCTGATGTCAGAGCCTGGCTCTGACGGGGCTCGGGCAAGTCGCTGCACCTCTGGGCGCCTCCTCCCTTGCCCGCGCTCCGCAGGGAAGCTTCCCACAGCGAGGAGAGGCGGTAGGAGGTGCGCACAGCCCGTGCCCCGAGGCAGGGTTGCGGAGCGCGGGGAGGGGGGCGCCACAAGGAAAAACGTTTCCGCCCACCCCTAACCTCTCAACCCCAGGACTGGGTTTGGGGTCTATTGTTTAGGTCCTGCGGAGCTGGCTGGGGCCTTCCCACGACGTGTTGCTACCACCTGCTGGTCCTTTCGGAGAACGCAGGCACCTGGTGGAATTACTCCTGGCCCCCCTTTTTTCTCCTCCCCATATCACCCTGTCCCATCTTATTCTCCTATTGCTTTCACGTATTCAAAAGACAGGCTTATGAAAGCGCTAGCTGCAAACGGGCTGATCACAACTGGTACTTAAGGAGCATTCAGAAACCAATGGAAATTGTGAAAGAGATCTATGAGCTAACAAGCACAATAAACAAAACAATGAAACTCATTAAGAGGCACCCGGGAGTGATAAACAGGCTTTAATGAATTGACTGAATGCATGCTAGAAAGAAGACGCGGTTACTGAAAGAGTCCCAACTTGGCCAGGGGGTGTCCGCTCTTAATACCGGGAGTCAGTAAGACTGATGAACTTTAATGATTATGCATTTGGATCTTATTAATAACGCCAATTGCTGTGGCTCTTGCGCTATCCTTTTTCTTCCATTTGCTCTACAGCTACGAGGTACAGGGGGGCTTTTCTTAGTCAGCTCTCTCCAAAGCCTCCAAAGACTTGTGGAAAAACCTGAATTTACATTATATGCAGTATAAATGATATATGTATATTATACACACATATATAATATATACACATAATATACATATATATACACATATATAACATATTTACATATGTGTGGTAGTGCTATATATAATATATATTATACACATGTGCGCGTGCGTGTGTGTGTTAGTGCTATGGATTTTGTGTGTGTGTGTGTTAGTGCTATGGATTTTGTGTGTGTGTGTGTGTGTGTGTGTGTGTGTGTTAGTGCTATGGATTGAACTCAGGGCCTCACACATGCTAAGCAGGTGCTCCACACCCCTAGCCCTTCCTCAATATATTAACAATATACCTGTTTGCAAGAAATCTATGGGTAATTTGGAAACTTAAAAAAAAGGAATAAATTACATAATTAAATTATGCTAAATAAAAGTACCCACAAAACCAAAACACAGGTATTTCTTTATAAAACCCAGAAATTCCAGTAATTGCAGCATATCATGGATTGATATTACAGTAAACATATCTGTATTCCTTTCCATTGCATGACATGTTTCATATTATAATATAATATGGAATCAATTATTTTTCTGTCCATGGCTTATTTAATTAGTTATTTTTCTCTTGTTGATAAAATTTGAGCAGCATCTGATTTTCAAAGAAAACACCATCCTACTCAGGATGCAAAGGGGTTTACATTTGTGACTACAGTGGGCCTTGTATCCTCATCTATATGTTTTCAGACCCAGTTTTAATGGTAGGTGGAAAGCACAAAATGCACTGGTAAATTATGCTGCAATCCGCAGCTATGAAAAAGCAAAGTAATGAATTCCTTTTTAAAATTGAACATAAATTGTCGCGACTGTTTGTTCAACGTTTGGCACATATTAGGTACGTAGAAGCATTTCAGAATAAATAAGTATGAATTAAAAATATTTAAACTTGCTCCATGCTAAAAGGCAGGACTTAATAAAGTGTGTGCTTCACAGAATTCATTATCTCCAGCCCACACTATCTATAATGCAAATTTGGAGCCCAAAGACTCTGCTGAGTAGGAAACTGCAGGCAGCATGGGCTGGCTCCCTGATTGGTTCTGCTTATTTTGTTTCTGAGTTTTTGCCTCCTCGGTTCGGGTTTTTCTCTCTTCAATATCTATCACTCCCCAAGGATGTGCAATTTTCTTCTTCCTTATTTCCCCTTAGAACAGCTGATGCAAGTTGTTGTTATTATAAACAAAGAGCTTTACAAGTAATTTCAGTGATAAGAAATCTAACAAAAAGCAATAAAAGAATTTCCTTAGCCTCCAGATCTCTTCTTTCAAAACATAAGTTATAGCTCCTAATGCATGGCCTCACAGGGGCCCTGGGGCCTTCATTGAATTGTCTTGAGGTCCCTGTGGCATCTAGGTACAATTCTACTTCCCCAAAGCTGGAGTCTGATCCCACTAAACATTTTGCCAATAAATATGTTAAATACTCATTTACCCAACTAAACCTTTTTTTTTTTCTTCTCAGAAATTTCCAAGTGTATTTTCCTATGATTCTGGTTTGTTTGAAAGACTGCTACTGATTTGTTACCAGTGGTGATTGATACCCTGGATGAAGGTCTTCTACATTTACCCATCCATAGTCTTACACTCTGATGTTCTTTAACCAAGCAATAATAAAAAGACTTTCAGAAGTATTCTTGCACAGAGAGAGGGAGGACGGCCCTTCTCTCATGGTACAATGTTATCTCAGTTAGGTGGTGACTTTAGCTGCATGTATCAGAGAAGTTGTACCACAGTGGTTTAAACAAACTAGGTAACCTGGGAATTCTATGAAGGCCCCAGGTCAACATGACTCCATTTTTAGGGTGAGACTTTGTTCTTAACTTGTTGGCCAGAATGCCATTATAATATCCATTAATTTCAGGAAAGAAAAAGAAGGAACAGGATGAAAGAGATTCACCCAGCTGAATTAGCTTGTTTCAAGAACCTTCCCCAAAGCTCCACCCAGTGACTTTTTATATATTATTGGTCAGCCCTGTACCACATGGTTACCAGGCCTGTAAGAAACTGGGAAATTTAAGCTGCACCAAATAAAATTAAAATTCCACTAGAAAGAGAAGAGGAGAGAAAGAATGCTGGACAGATAACCAACAGCCTATGCCACAAAAGAGATAAATGATCACAATTATCTATATTTTTCCTGCAACCAACAAAGACAGAGACTTTTTATAGGACATCATTGCTGGTGTCCCCCTCAAAAAAAGATAAAAAAGAGCCATCATTTTTTTTGTGTGTGTGTGGTACTGGGGATTGAACCCAGGGGCATTCTACCTCCAAACTACACCCCCAGCCCTATTTTATTTTTATTTTGAAACAGGGTCTCACTAGGTTGAGGAAAGTTTCACTACTTTCTGAGGCTGTCCTCGAACCTGCGATCCTCCTGTCTCAGCCTCCCAAGTACTGGGATTATAGGTATGCACCACCACACCCAGCTAGAGCCATCATCTTTAATACCTATTTTTAATTTTTAAAGATAATTCTCTGTAAGTTAGTGGAGTAGATGGAAATGCTAGGAGCCTCTCTCACTAAAATAAGTATGGCACCATCTCAAAAGTAAATCCTCTGCAGTTTCTCATATAAATAATACGATTTGAAAACATTCTAGATTTAATAAGATTCGGCGCAGGCCCCATGTGCAGAACAGGATTGAAAAATGTCTGACACCGTTTTCTGTTCCTTTTCCTGTCTTCAGTTTCTCCTTTGGGGTCCAGATAGGAGATGGGATGGCCACTCCACAGAGCAGGCGGTCCCGAAGGCATGCTCTTCCAGTCAGATGCCATCTTTCTTTTCAGCTCTGTGGAAGAAAAGACTGCATTTCTTCCAGATAGTTCTTCTATCTTCCAGATACTCGTTTCTTCCAGATTGTTCTCTCTGAACACATCTACAACCCCCTCCCCCCAGCAGGAAAGGGGACCTGCGTTTCTATGGGATTTGCCTTTAGGCTCTAGATGTTGTGAGAACATTTCCTGGTGCTCAGGTTCCTTGTCCTGGATTATACATCTCTGTCTACATTCAAATGGGGTTCTGAGAATCCATCCCATCAGAACTTTAAACACCCACAACTAAGTGGAATAAATTGCTACCAGGAATGAATAAATAACAAAATGAGGGAACTTGAGATCTTTAAAAAATCTGGGGCAAAGTGGGAAAAGGGCAAAGATATAAGAGTTTAAAGAAAGAGTCATCCCGTCACATTCTTAATAAACTAAAAGCAGATGTAGAAGCTACTTTCAAAGACTGGGATAAAAAGAGTGGAAAAAAGTAAAAAGAACATAATAGCTAAAATAAAATTTCAGTCATACAAGAAAAAAAAAAGACCTAAAACTAAAACTCTAGAAAAAACAAACCACTGAAATATAAGATGAACCTGAAGACATTCAAGATGTGAGACATAAATAGGTTCTTTTTTAAATGACAGAGAAAGTAAAAGCCTTGGAAAATCCAATAGAAAAGCCTACCCTTAAAATAACAATAATTCCAGAATGAGAAGAAAGATCAAATATACAAGAGAGAAAAGACAAGATTAAAGAAATTTATTTTAGCACCTGGCACATGTTATTAAATACTTAACAAATATTTACTAAATATTTGTATTAACCGAAAGAAGTCATGAGATTAAAAATTTAGAGATTTTGCCATCTTCTAAGTAAAACTGATAAGCAGAAATCAATGTCAAGATATATTCTGGTAAATACTTTCTAGTCAGTACCTTATATGTTCTCTGTCTCTGTCTCACACACATGCACATGTACACAATACACATACATGAAATTTACTTTTAATAAGAGTTACTTTTAATAATAATACATATTTCTTTGGGGGGACACAGACTGATGAGGAAGTAAAGGAGTAACACCTTCAGAGGTTTCCAAAGAAACAGATAATATGACACTATCTAGCAGCTTCTCAGAATCCATTCCCAACTTTTTTCTAGGCTACTCCAGTTCTGATGTTAAAAAGCTAAATAATTCTCTTCCTCACTTTTCTTAGAGTTAAGAGTAGATATGAGACCTAATTCTAGTTCTTCGTGAGATGAATGCAAAAATCTGTTGGGGGCATTTCTGAGAAAGCTTCTGGATCTCTGATAAAAAGGACACCTATTTTATTGGTGTGGCCCTTTCTCCTCTGCCTTGCTTTAACACAATCTGTTGGATTTGCATTGGATTTGCATTGGTCCCTAGCAATGCCACAACACTTTTAGTGGCTAAAAACAACACAGATCTTTTATCTCACAGTTTTGGAAATCAGAAGTCTGAAGTAGGTCAAGGTGTGTCCTTTGGTGGCTCCAGGGAAGATCTGTTTCCTTGCCTTTCCCAGTGTGGTTTCTAGAGACACCACATTCCTTACTGAATGGCCCTCTCCTTTATCTTCAAAGTCAGTAATGATGGGCCGAATCCTTCTCCTGCTACCATCCCTTTGATGTCTCCATTTCCCATTTTTAAGGATCATTGTGATAATGATGCACCCCCCCCACTATCCAGGACAATCTCCCCATCTCAAGGTTAGCTGATTAGCATGGCAGGACCCATGGATTAGTATGTGGACATTTTTAG
Organism: Glis glis; assembly: GCA_004027185.1. Lineage (NCBI taxonomy): Eukaryota > Metazoa > Chordata > Mammalia > Rodentia > Gliridae > Glis > Glis glis. The sequence continues at coordinate 31,976 of PVJS01012879.1, forward strand.
GAATCATTATTCTGCCTATCACAGACATGATGGCGGGGCTACAGCATCATGTTGGCATCTAAGTCAAAGCTAGCAACCACATACCTGCAGATTTTTCATTTCACGAGAAAAAGGAAAACCTGTGATTATGATTTGTGCTGCTTGCTGCTGCATACATTGCTAATGGATACAGACTCAAATATCACGTCTCTAACTAAGGGCTTATTACTTTCAGAAGGCAAGATAAGGTCGTTTTTAGATCTGCAATTCTTAAAACATTTGCCACTCAAGACTATTTTCCAGTAAGGCACACTCCAAATGTACTCTGAAAAATTAAGAGATGAATAAGCAATTCCTTCTTCATTAAGGAAGTTGTGATTGAGAAAAAGCAGTTATAATCACTTAAACTATCTAAAATTCTAGGATAAATAAAACACAAAACAAAGTTTAAACCTGCAAATCACTATCCGATAATAAGAGGAAAATTAAGTAATCAAGAGTAATTATAGCAACAAGAGAGAAAGGAAAGTCTTTTTTTAAAAAGGAGAGTTTAAACTCCAGGTTAATAGAATGCAAAAAATGAAAGAGAAATAGGAAAGCTGGGGCTGTCATCAGTGCTAAATTCCTTGACATCCATCAGAGGAAGTCAGTAGTTATTGTTGGCATAATCAGGTGAAAAGAATTTTAATGCTTTAAGATAATCATGTAAGATTATCTTTAAAATAGGGTGTTAACCTTACAAGTCATAGATAAAAGATGAAAGCAGATGGACATAGCTCATTCATCCAAAGGTAATATAGATAAGAGGTAACAAAGAAGCATAAAAATACAGAAAGCATAATTAAAGTGACAGATGCCAAATGAAGTACAATGTTTTTGGTTTTTTTTTTTTTTGAGGTACTGGGGATTAAACCCAGGGGCATTCTACCTCCGAGCTACACCCCCAGCCCTATTTTTTTTATTCTTTATTTTGAAACAGAGTCTCGCTAAGTTGCAGAGGGCCTCACTAAGTAGCTGAGGCTGGCTACGAACCTGGATCCTCCTGTCTCAGCCTCCCAAGTACTGGGATTACAAGCGTGTGCCACCACGCCCGGCTAAGTACAATGTTCTAATGAGCATAATATTCTAGGACAATTTCTATGGTAAGTCTGTGGAATAAGGACCTTTTGGAATTTCTTCCCATAGTAAGTAACAAAAAGTCTCTTTCCCATTTTATAATATACATACATGAACTGTTGTCTATTGCATTTTTGGAAATATTTATATAAATGAGACGCTATATTTTGGGGGCAACTGATCCTTTAATTTTTCTTTTTTTTTTCTGCGGTACTAGGGATTGAACCAGGGGCATTCTACCTCTGAGCTACACCCCCAGCCCTATCTTTTGTCCTTTATTTTGAAACAGGGTCTTGCTAAGTTGCAGAGGGCCTCACTAAGCAGCTGAGTCTGGATACGAACCCGGGTCCTCCGGTCTCAGCTTCCCAAGTACTGGGATTATAAACGTGCGCCACCACACCCAGTTCTGATCCTTTAATTTCTCATGTAACAATGGAACCATGAGTGACATACAAATTAATGTTTGTTAAAATTAAATTTATAACTTTGAAATATTAAACTGCAAATGCGTGTGCGCGCGCACGCACACACACACACACACACACATACACACACACACACATTCCCATAATTGGAAAAAGAAACTTGCCATCCTTTCCCTATTTCCCACCTCTTTCCTGACCTTTCACAACCACAGGAGAGACAGGAAGATGGTATTGACTTGTCTACAAAATTGATTCTGCTCTTAAAAGCAATAATTTCAAAGTTTCATCTGAGTCTTTGTGTAGCTAAATCAGCAATCATGAAAAGGTATATAACTTAGAAATGAGCCCACTTTTTATTTATTATAAGCCATGAAGTGTGAAAGTGGGAGATAATTCTTAAAAATCATGGTATGCTCACATTCAAAGTCAACAAAAATGTAGACTTAAATACTTTAATCACTTTAAAGACATGAGCTTGTTTATTTCCATATTGGAAAATAGAGAACATTTCTTAACTGAGTATAACCATTCTTTCTGTTTAAAGCAAATTCATGGGGAAGAGATATTGACAGATAATATAAAATCTTAAATATAATTAGGATAAATGACAGAAATTTCCTATGCTAATGTTCATTAAATCCCCACTAACAATACCAACTCCCCCTTCTCCACCCTAATCTTTTAATTGCCTGGAAGGAGCTTTTCTTTTCTAATACTGCTTTTCATAATTTAGGGTAAATTAGTAATTTTATTGTGGTCAAGGTGGGCTCCACTATTATTAGAGAAGCCCTTCCTCTGGCAATTTTGTTCTATATTATTTATGAGAGTTAATCAGTGGCCTTGGGAGTTGTGCTTTTCTGAGTCACCGCTACCTGTTGGATACTAGAAGGAAAAAAGTGATATGTTTATGACATGGTGGTTCCCAGAGGAAGAAAAAGAATGGATTTAGTGCTATCCTGTTCTGTTCTGATGGAGACCCTAGAGTAAAGTAAATAACCCAGAATCTCCCCCCAAAGAGACTTTAAATGCCAGACTAACTTAATGCATTACGTGTAAGAAGAAAAGAAAAGGTAGGTATCATCAATGCAATATGTGTTGACATCTGTAAAGGAATTCAATACCCACTGTTACTCAAACCAGTATTTCTGCCTGGATTTTTTTTCTTTTGTTAACTACTTAGTTTCTGTTCATCCTTAAAATATCAACTCACAGCCCAGAAATAAACCTTCACATATATGGTTAACTGATTTTCAACAAGTATGCCAAGTCTATTTAATAGGGAAAGGATGATCTTTTCAACAAATGACACTCTAGATATTAATTTTCCAAAGACTGAATTTGGGCCCCTATCTTATACCATATACAAAAACTAACACAAAATGAATCAAGGATCTAAATTTTAGAGTTAAAACTATAAAACTCTTAAAAGAAAGCATTTGGGAAAATGCTTTCCCAAATGCTTCATGACATCGGATTGAACAATAATTTCATGGATATGGAGCTAAAATCCCAGACAACAAAAGAAAAAAAAAAGACAGATGAAGTTGGACTTCATCAAAATGAAGAACTTTTGTGTATCAAAGGATACTATCAAGAAAGCAAAAAATACAATCTTCAGAAAGAGAGAAAATCTACAGAAAAGAGAGAGGAGTAAAAATGCTCACTGTTTGGAAATTATATGTCCACTAAGGGATTAATTTCCAGAATACATAAAGAACTCCTAAAACTCAACAAAACAACCCAATCCAAAAGTGAACAAAAAACTTGAACAGACATCTTTCTAAAGCAGGTATGCAAATATCCAATAAACATGCAAAATGAGCTCACCATCATTAGCCACTAGGGAAATGCAAATTAAAACCGCAGTGAGATTCTACTTCACAACTACTAGGATGGTTATTATAGAAGGAGGAGGAGGAGGGAGGGAGGGAGAAGAAGGCAAGTGTTGGTGAAGATGTGGATAAATCCAGACCTCTTATGCAGTGCTAGAGGGAATGAAAAATAATATGGCGGTTTCTCAAAGAACTAAACATAAAATTACCATATGATCTGGCAATTTCACTTCTCAGTGTATATTCCCAAAAATTGCAGGCAAGGATTAGAACAGATCTTTATACACCAGTGTTCATAACAACATTATTCACAATAATACATGAAAGGTGGAAACAAAATGCCCATCAGTAGATGAATGGATTAACAAAATGTGGTATATACAAGCAATGGGATATTATTCAACCATAAAAAGGAATGAAATTGTGCTCTATGTTATAGGATGAGTAGACTTTAAAAACATTATTCTGTGAAATAAACCAGAGACAGAGGACAAAGATGATATGACTCCAGGTGGATGAGCCTCTTAGCTCGTATGGGGTGCTTTAACAAAATGCCATAAACTGGGTGACTAATAAACAACAGAAATATGTTTCTCACAGTTCTGGAGTATATAAGTCTAAGATCAAGACATCATCAAATTTGGTGTCTGGTGAGGGCCTGCTTCCTTGTTCATAGATGGTCATCTTTTCCCTGTGTCCCGATGTAGCAGAAGGGGTAGGGGTCTCTCTTGGGGTTCTTTACAAGGCCCTAATACCATTTGTGAGGACTTCGCTTCCCAAAGACCTCAGTTTTGAATACCATCACCTTGGGTTAGGATTTCAACATATGAAATAAGGGGAAACCTAAACCTTCAGACCATAGCAACGAGGTAGCAAGAATAAGCAAACTCATAGAGAAAATAAAATAGAGGCTTCCGGGGAGCTGGGGACAGGAGGAGGAGTTATTGTTTAATTTTTGTTGAGGGTGATGAAAAAGTATTGGGTATAAATAGTGGTGATGGTTATACAACAAGGCGAATGTCTTTCATTCCACTGAGTTGTGGTTAAAATGTTAACTATTGTTATGATTATTTTACCATAATGGGAAAGAAATTTCAGCTTGCAGGTGTCTGTTTCAGGGAACTCTTCTGAAGTCATATGTCTTTTCTTTCATCGTATTTATCTTAGATTGTAAACAAGTATTTATTTGTGAGGCTTTTGAAGAATGCCTTTCCAGACATTTATAAGGTTGACCAATTTTAATAGGTCATTTAAAAATATAATTTAGCAAATGTGGCATGACTGGGCCATACACAAACACAGATAGAGACACAAGCCTAATTACTCTATTGTTACATCACGTAATTATCCATGATCAAATTATAGATTGTAGAAGGGATAATTATTCCTAATGGTCTCCAAGAGCTATCATTTTCTTTAATTTGAATTTGGTAGGAACTGAGGGAGGTAGCTGATTACGAAGGGGCCTAGCATTACGTTCTGATTTTAGGTAATTCATTCTGAAGACTAATAACGGCGGTAAATTAACTAAGTTTCCTGTGAGAATCTACCTATCTTGAAATGGGTTTCAAATAAATTGGCAAAGTAGAGGTATTGTGGACTTTTCTGTCTTGTAATTTGGAGTAACTGAACCAAAAAGAAAAGAAAAACGGTGAGGTTCATTCTTATTCTGCCTCCCTTCTCCTCCCCCCACACACGCACATATTTTCAGACTAGAAAATTTAAGATATTAGAATAGCTTCTTTGGTCAGTGTTTTAAATTCTGAATGCCCAAACAAATATTGACAACATTTTATTCTGTAATTATTTTAGAAAGCAATTCTCCTTCAGTCAAAACATTCTTCTTTTTTTCAAGTGCTGGTGGTGGTAATAGAGAAAGAGGATTCAATGCTTCTGAAAATGGGAAATTTCTGTAATGCACATTAATCATATCCGTTATTTTATTATGTGGCAAATGTCTATTCCTGCTCAATCTGATTTATTTGAAATAAGTGTATTCTCAAGTTATGTCATTTTGCCTATTCTGCCAAATGGCAACAATTTTATGTCTTTGTAAATAAGTGATTAGGGCCTTTAAGACTGTTTTTGTTGGAACTCAAATAAGTTTGTGTGTGATCATGATATGTGCCTTTCTCTATAATCTAGAGATTTTTTTTCCCGCTGCTAGATGGCATTGAGTAATTTTTTAAAAAAGGCTGCTAAGAAGTTGGTTGGCAGAAAGACAAGCCAATTTGTGAAATATTCAAGCGGAAGTTAGTATAATGTGATAGAGAATGTTGTCGGTATTTTTTTTCCCCTCTTAGCAGCTGGTTTGGAAATTCTCCTTGGGGAGAATTGTGGGTGTTGCTCTGCTTTTTAAATTTTGTACTGTTTTGAGAAAACGTGTTGCAAGGCATTTGAGGTGAAGGTGATTGCAATGTGCATGTTTAAGTACTACAAGATTCTCTCAAACTGCCCTTTAAATCCACTGGCTAAGTCAAGTTGGCTGTCACCTTTTAAATTTTTATTTTTTATTTTTGGCTAAATATAGCATGCGTATGTAAATTTGGGTACAAGACCTTTAGGCAGAGCTGAATTGCTTTACATAATAAAGGGCTGAGTGTTTAAGATTTTGTGCTTATTTTTTAAATAGCAATTAGATGGAAACTTCAGAATACCAAACAAACAAACAAAAAGAAGAGCAGTCAAGGAGTAGTCAGGGAGGATCAGGCTTTCTTTCTTCTCAATCAAATGTACTGATCCAAAGACACCTAACTGTTAGCCACACGGTTTCAGGTCTCCAGGCTTCATGAGTGTTTCTGGTGGGGTGGGGCAGGGTGGGGTCGGATGGGGTGGGGTGGGTGACAACAACAAGAACGTTGGTGGTGGCCTCAGAGCTGGACTTCTGAAGGCTTCTACTCTACCAACAAAGAGAGGGTGTATCCTGATCATAGCTTTTCTCATCCTGGGGCGGGACCCATGTGTATGCTTCTGAAGAGTCGAGTGGGAAACCCATTAGCAATTATTTTTGCCTCATTTGAGGTATTAAAGAACAACTTTCTTTGTAATCTATTAATGAAACAAAAGTGTAAGTAAGCATAAGTAAACAAGATTCCTGAACTGGTTGGTGTTGAGTATTGGTGGCTCTGCGTTGTCTTTCCTCGAGGCAGACAGGCAGGTATCTTTATGGAAGGATTTAGGGATCCTGGCCATCTTTAGGTAATGGTTATCATCGGTCATAATTAGTCATAATTATGTACCTCTGTTCTTTTGTTCCAAAGTCACCGTATGATTTTGCCGGGAGGATCACTTGGAGATTTCATGCATTTGGGATCTGAAGTAGAAGGACAAGCGTATGGGGAAATAGACACAGGATAGCTGGAAGATCTGGAGAGGGAGATAAAAAGAGAAGAAGAAGGAGGAAGAGGAGGAGGAAGAGGAGGGCAGGAGGGAGAGGGAGAAAGGGAGGTGCCCTTCCTGGGTCTTTCTAGTGTTTTCAGTCAGTGCTGACACACCCAGGGTCAGAAGCTTAATAGACAAGTACCATTTATCTAAGTTTTATTTTCTTTTTACTGTCAATAGAGATGAGTAGAAGGATCTTAGAAGTTACACTTTCTTTTTTTTTGTGGTGCTGGGGATTGAACTCAGGGGCATTCTACCTCCAAGCTACACACCCAGCCCTATTTTATTTTTATTTTGAAACAGGGTCTCGCTAGGTTGATGAGAGTCTCACTACTTGCTGTCCTCGAACCCGCGGTCCTTCTATTTCAGCCTCCCAAGTACTGGGATTACAAGCGTGTGCCACCATGCCTGGCATAGAAATTACATTTTTAACACAGTAGTGTTATAGTTTGGATCAGGAATGCCCCCCCCACACACACACCAAGCTCATGAGTTGAAGAAAAGTGTATCTGCTCTCGTCTGAGATATTGGCCTTCAGCTTTTCGAACTGGACTTTGATCAGGAGAGTTTCCTGGCCTTTCCATCTTGGACTGGGACTGTATTAGCAGCCACTCTGACTTTGAGACTCCAGCCCTTGGACTGTTGGACCAGCTGCTGCTTCCTCTGGCTCTCTGGGTGCAGGTGGTTGCTTGGGACTACACTGCTTTGAACTGTAAGCTGATTTGATAAATCCCTTTTTACCATATAGGTGTCCTGTGAGTTCTGTTACTCTAGGGAACCCTAATACAACCTGTATATTGCATATTGTAAGGAAGGGAGGGAAAGAAAGCATTCCGTAGCAAAATCTGACTCATTCAGTTTTTACTTCTATCACCGGTCATAAGTTTCTACTAGCACCTTAGATGGGCAGAGTTCTTTTTTGATAGAATGAATCACACCTTCAATTTTCAGAGGATTTGAGTCCTTCCTTGATCCTTGAGGTCCTTGGCTTCACTGGGTTGTTGCCATTTCATTATCTAGGAATATTGGATAAATGAGTGTTAGAGACACCTCAGGGAATTCTCTGCTTGTTACTACTGTAACAGCCTCCAGCTTTTCCCATGAACAGTCTTGGGATTATTCATTCAAGCCAGTGACCTTTGCTACCTGTTATTTTAATAGCGCAATGAATTGCAAATGCCAGAGGGCAGTCTCAGCTTCCCATTTAACAAAACCATCACTTTGTTTCTTGATGGAAACATTTTTCCTATGGACAGAAATGAGTACAAAGTATGGTAAAGGAAAGAAATTCCTTAAGTGGTCTATAAGGTATAATTGTGCAGGGTTCATTCCTATCTCAATTCTTTGGTTCCTGGACCTGCATGTGTATTCTGACAATAAGAGATAAAGCAACATCTTGTGTACTAAGTTAGAGCACATGTCCCATATTATAGGATACTGTCCCCTCTTCTCAGAGGGCTGTCTCCTAGATAGACCTGAAACTCACTCATAAGCCAGCCAATTCCATCTTTTTATCAAGCAAGCTGCTTCTAGATGATAGGGCATATGATAAAACCAGAAAATTCTGTGGACATAAGTTACAACACCATACAATATGTTCTTTGGTCAGATGTATATCAAAATGATGAATAAGACATTCAATAAGTCCAGGAGTGACGATGCTGATAGAAACATTGTGGACAAGGACAGATTATTTCCCCTTGGAAATATATATATATATATATATATATATATATATATACATATATATATATTCCTGTGACATTAACTTGTGGTTCCCTGATGATAGAAGGAATCCAAAGTAATCAGGTTGCTGGGTGGTCTCCTCGAACTCCAGGGAATGATGCTGTAATGGGGACTAATCATCAAATAGTGTTGCTAATCTCTGATCATCATTGGCAAGGGGAGCCATGTAGACGTGCCCACACATACCTTCCATGGATACCTTTGGAGAGGCCTGTACATAGTCTCATTGACAAGCTCTGGATGGAGTATTCATTTAGCTTCTCACTAAGATCATCATTCATCTTCTTCAGTATGCTCTTTCTTGAAAAAAAAAAAACTTCTTTAAGATATTCTACTGACATTTCCTAATTTGAACTGTTTATTTCCTGGTGCTACTACAGAGCCACCATCTTGGACATTCTGGAATTGTTTTTCATTGAATTTTTGGATTGTTTTACTGTATCTCAGATATCCTATATCCATCTTTTCTGGGGATTACATTTTTTTTTTTTTTTGTAGTACTAGGGGTTGAACCCAAAGATGTTCTGCCACTGAACTATATCCCCAGACCTTTTAAATTTTTATTTTGAGACAGGGTTTCACTAAGTTGCTAAGGCTGGCCTCAAACCTGTGATCCTCCTGTCTTAGACTCCCAAGTAACTGGGATTACAGAATGGCCACAGCACCTGGCTAGAGATTACATTTTATTTTGCTGGAGTCATATTTTAATACTTGTTATAGGAAAAATCCCATTGCTGCATATCTGAAAATGGTTTTATCCTATCTTGACTCTTGTTACTATTTTGATTAGGTGTAGAATTTGAGGTGCAAAACATTTTCCTTCCTTGGGCTGACTGAAGGCCGTACTTCGTTTATTCTAGTAGTAATGCTGGTGAGAAGTTGGCTGCCAGTCTTATTCACATTCCTCTTTAGATAATTTGCTTTACTTATTTTTCTGTAGTTCTTAGAATTTCATTTTTATCATTATTCTGGAATTTTGTTAGGATATTTAAAAATATTTACTTGTTTAACCTTTCCATGTTTTCCAACTTTTTTGTGTGTTTTCAGTTTGTGCTTGATATTTTCCAGGTTTTCTCCTGAGTATTTTATTTAAGCAATGATTTTTACCTTCTGTGAACTCTGTCTTATTCTTTGATTTTTAATACATTATCTTTTCCTCTTAAATGAGTATAATATATTCCCCAACTTTGCTTAAAACAAAACAAAAAAACTAGAATCCAATAGAGGTCTTTCTCCTGAATTATTTCTGTTTCCTCTAGGGTTAATACCATGTTTGATACCTTCAGTCTTTCTTTTTTATGCTGCTATATTAGTACAAGTAATTTATGTTACTTGTTATAACAAACAATCCCCAAATCCTTAGTGCTTAACCCAGTGGAAGTTGTTTTTGTTGGTTTTGTTTTTCCTCGCATAGAGGACAGCATACATCTTTCAAGGCAGGAAGCTGTCCTGGGTAGTTAGCTCTCCGGCAGAGGTCACAAGCTTCTCAATGTTGCTATAAGAGGTGGGAGAAGGAAGGATAACAGGGAGAGGACTTTGTGTTTGGGGCCACGTCTCAAAGTAGCCTATATTTCTGCTCACATTCCACTCTTCAGAACTAGTCATGGGGCTCCATCTAGATGTGAGAGGACTGGGGAATGTGTTTTTCCTGTACTCCTGAGAGGATGAGAGAATGGTTTTTATAAATGTATAGATTTGTTCGTGCCCCAGCTTTTTAAAAATCAAATGCCTGTTGATAGTCAGTTGTCCAGCATCCTTATGAATAAAAAGACATACTGATTACTACCTGTAATTTTACCATTTCCACCGAGAGCAGTGCCCCCTTCCCGTGTGAAAAGTCTGACCACACGCTTCTGTGTGTGGGTGTGGTGTGTGAACTGGCAGGCTTTTCTCTAAGATAAGCAGCTTTTACTCTGGGAGTTATTGATCCTCTCCAGCTGACCATGTAATTTAGCCCTGCCACGCAGGTGCTTTTCTTAAACACACCCATACGTGTGATGCTCAGAAGAGAACATATGCTCAGATATGGAGAAAACACAGTTCTCCAACCCATTGTCATGCTTTACTTCTTCCTCATGCTCAGACAACATCTCCAAGGATGTAGGGAGTGTTGTACAAATGGCCCTGCCTCTCCTCTTCCTGTGTCGATCTGTGTCTCTGTCCACTCTGATTTATACATTACTTTGGCTGTAGTCATTTCTGACATCTTTGTAGAAACTCATAAAATCTTGTTTATATGATACTCTCTTTCCAGCATTTGCAATTGTATTAATTTTTTCATTTATACTTTTTTTTTTTGTGGTACCAGGGATTGAACCCAGGGGCATTCTACCTCTGAGCTACACCCCCCGGCCCTATTGAAACCGGGTCTCAGGAAGTTTCGGAGGGCCTCACTAAGTAGCTGAGGCTGTCCGCAAACCTGGATCCTCCGGTCTCAGCCTCCCAAGTACTGGGATTACAAGCGTGCGCCACTACGCCCGGCTTCAGATGTGTGGTTTAAAATGGAACGGCTGGCCGGGCGTGGTGGCTCACGCTTGTAATCCCAGTACTTGGGAGGCAGAGACCGTAGGATCCGGGTTCGCCACCAGCCTCAGCTACTTAGTGAGGCCCTTTGCAACTT
>PVJS01012880.1:0-11053 GCA_004027185.1 Glis glis
AAAAAAAAAAAAAAAAAATAAAGGGAAAGTTTCCCTAGAAGCCTCATCATTATGACCTTCCTCAGCTACTCTACCTATTCTTCATTTGCTAATTTCTTCCATAGCATTTTTTTTTCAGTACTGGGGATATAACCCAGGAGCATTCTACCTCCGAGCTACACTCTCAGCCCTATTTTTTATTCTTTATTTTGAAACAGGGTCTCACGAAGTTGCGGAGGGCCTCACTAAGTAGCTGAGGCTGGCCGCGAACCCGGATCCTCCTGTCTCAGCCTCCCAAATTCTGGGATTACAAGCATGTGCCACCACGCCCAGCCTTCCACAGCATTTATCACACTGTCTACCTCGACTATTTATTATACTTGTGTTACACTTGGTGTGGTATCACTTCCCCTCCCCAAATGAGTCATGGGAGCCTTTGAAGTCTTAAACTTGGTTTCTAGCACAATTGGTGCCTGGTAATATGGACATCTCTTAAAAGTGTGTGTGTGTGTGTGTGTGTGTGTGAGAGAGAGAGAGAGAGAGAGAGAGAGAGAAAGAGAGAGAGAGAAAGAGAGAGAGAGAGAGAGAGAGAAAGAGAGAGAGAGAATGAATATAAATATACGTAGAAGGTGAGTAGAGGAAGAAGTCCAGTGGTAGAGCCACAATTTGCTCTTGAGATTTATGTGATTCCAAATTCCATTCTAATCCCCTCTCCGCTGTACTCTTGTTCTAGCTTGGAGTAAATATCTAATACATTCATTCATATTGTGAGGCAGGTGCTACCGACAGATGGTGACTCAGCTCACAGACACTGCCCTTAAGACAAAACCAAATGTAAAATGAGAGAAAATGTGTTTGACTGGTCTAAGACATACTTACAGGTTACGGGAGCATATATCTATAAAACTATTATCTCCCACAGAAGCATTTTAATTCTTAAGTGGTGAATGTACAAACTTATCCATAGATATGGTCTTTTCCCATTTATTTCTCAGAAAAAGGCTTGAGAACACAGCAGAGAAATAACCTCAACACTGAGATGTTCCCTGTTTTTATAATAAGCCAAAGCACATTAATATCCTAGGCAGCATTTTAGCACAAAATCTAGTAAGTGGCATTTCTTAAATAAAACTCAAGTTTGTCTTATAGAAACTTAGGAGTATTTTCTCTTTGCTTTCTTTTTTTTTTCTTGTGGCACTGAGAATTGAACCCAGGGGCATTCTACCTCTGAGATACACCCCCAGCCCCATTTTATTCTTTTATTTTGAAACAGGGTCTCACTAAGTTGCTGAAGCTGCCCACGAACCTGCGATCCTCCTGTCTCAGCCTCCCAAGTAGTGGGATTACAGGCGTGTGCCCCCATGCCTGGCTCTTTGCTTCCTTCTTAAATGATCTTATATACTATTTGTATGATTCTTCTATTCTAAATTTTTATAAAAAGTAGTACTGAATATCATCAGTTAAATAATAATAGATTGATTAAAGTTTTATGTATTTTCCTTACGTCAAAGAAATAGCTCCTATCAGAAATAACTTCTTATCAGGAAACAATGGAGAAGTGGGCACTACTAAATGAGTAACTTTTATTTTGGATTCAATTCAATTTCAACCTCTTTTTCATGCCAGAAGTTCTCAAATTTTAGTGTGGTTATCTAAGATTTTTAATAAAAATGAAGACTGTCAAACCCCAACCTACATGGGCTGGGCTCAGATATACACATTTAAAAAATAGCCCAGGAAATTGTGGGCAAAAATATACAGGTTCTTAATTTTCTGCTTTTCTGGAGCTCTGCTGAAATAAAATGAAGTTTGAGAAAAATGCCTAAATTTTATAGTACCTTATAGTTTATAGCACTTTGGTATCGATTATCTCATTTAATGTTCAAAACCACAGAAACATAGGAAGAATAGCTATTGGCATCCCATTTAAAAAATAAGACCCTACGATTCATAGAAGGTGACTGAATGTCTTTCCACATTTGGACTTCTCACTAGGAGAGTACAGTGATATTTACTCATTCACACAACAAGTATTTGAGTGCCTGCTTTTGCGGTAGGCATTGCTCCAGGTATTGGGGAAAATCAGTAAACAAAATAGCTAAAAATATTTTCCTCATGGCAATTATGTTCTGGTGGGGGAGAGGGACAGCTATAAGCAGTAGAGATAATAAATAAAAATTAAAATAATATTCAATCCAACACTATCTTTTCAAGGTAATCAGAAACTCCAATACTACATCGTACAAAGATTACCAAATGAACTTTTGAAACAGCCTCTCCAGTTAATCAATTTAACACAGAATAAAATGAAAGACACTACTTCATTCCCTTGGGAATAAAACTAACAGAGATTTAAGTATGACAAAAATTTTGCAGACATATAGCCTTCTTTTAATGTAGCAACTAAGTCATACACATACACAGCTAAGTCTAAACACATAAGCATCTTAATTCCCTTGTGGGTAACTGAAGTGCACGAGAAATACATCTACATTGCTTGATCTACCCTGTAGATGGCGCTATGGGTCCAACAATGCTCCTTGGCTCCCAGGTCTTCCTATCTCCTTCTTGCTCAGCTAAGGACCACAGACTTTGAAAACCACATTCATTCCCCAAGCAGAAATCTCTTTGCAATGGCAACTTTCTTATACAATTGCAGGATACAACTCTAATTTGTAATTTAATTAAAACTTGCCTTAGAATGTATTAGGTCCCACACAGGCTGAACTGCTGAAATAATTCTTCTTATGCTGTGCTATCTATTTTAGTTTGTTGGCAAGTATAGCAAAATGCCTCTTCCCCAAGTGGAAAACATGTTTCATTGATAAAACGATACATAATAAATCATTCCTGTGGGTTCTTGGGCTGGCTCAAGCCAAGGAACACTTTTTGGGGCATTTAAATTTCACTTCCTAACTCAGGAAGTTAAGTAGTATTCTGCAGGGAGGCCCTTTCCATGTCTGCTGAAGGGGCAGGAAGAGGCAAAGAGAGGGCTGTCCAGCAGCAGACCGTCCTGGCAAGGAGGTGATCTGTCACCTTGGGGTGGAATCCCACTTAGAGAACCGCTCTAAGTCAGCTGTGGCATTTAAGAAAGGTCAGGGCTTCTGGTCCCAGACTTTACTTTCTTTTGTATTGATTGATTGATTGGTTAACCTTTTTGCAGGGGTCATTAATGGTTAATGTAATGAAACTATAGAAGGAGGAGAAAATAGTTCAAACTATGCCGTAGGATCACATCCTCTTTTCCCATATACTTGAATAATTTCTTTTCTTTCTTTCTTTCTTTTTTTTATTCTGGCAAAAGTACTAGTCCAGAAAATAAGTCACAGTTGATCAGACATTCAACAGCATGCTCACTGGGCTGGCCTTTCCTCCCAGGTAAATCCTGAACTACATGCTGTTGGGATGGTCAGATGAGCAACTAATCATTGACGCCACTGCAATGTCAAGATGAAGTTTCTCAATGAGGAAATCCTTTCCTAGACTGCTAAAGCACAGTTTCCCTGCAGTCCGTGCCCTCTCTGCTCCTCGTGCTCTGTGCTGAGGCGACGCTTTGCTGAACTCTCATAGCTGGGGTCGCCCAGGCCCTGGGAGATGGTTAATCGCTCCTGCCCTTTGTCTGAGCCAGTTACTTGAAGAGCTGACAGGGGAGAGGTGCGGTGTTCTCTTTCTCCCCTCCTTGGAGCTCACTGCTTCAGGCAGCCACTCATCCTGCCCGTCCATGTGGCCAGCTGCACCAGTGATAGAAATCCAGGGCCTGGAGTGATGCAGACACACATGTTTCAGATTCTGAAGCTGGGAGGTGCTAGAATGTTCAGAAGCAGAGCGGCACTTTGGACAAAGCGAGAGAGGACGGATGTAATATATCAGTCCAGTTCCTCACACTGACCGCAATGATTCTATTTTTCAATTATCTAGGAGTGCAGGTACTGAAAGGAAGCCAACAAGGACCCAGGGCTCTCGAAGCCCTAGCAGGCGGCAGCCTGGATCAGAAAACCAACAAGCTGTCAACGCTCTGCCATTACTCTTCTTTTTCCCTGTCTCAGGTCCGAGTGCACAGCTGAAGGTTGGTCTTAAAGAAGCCCCCACATTTACTATAAGATCAATGCATCATTTCACAAAATCATTTCAATAACTAGTATCACATATGCCATGTTTTGAGAAAATTCAAATTATAACTTTTAGTAATTCCCTAATTCAATACTAGTAGTTCTATGCATTCGTAACTATCAGCAATCCAAGAGGGAATCCCAGTCTCTGCCCTCCTGCTAAAAAAAAAAAAATCCTATAGGCTACCGGTACAAATAAACTTACAGCTCATGTATATCAGTTATGATTTCCCTCAATTTGTGATTTTTTTTCTGGGCAAATATTTGTCTTTATTTTTCCAGGGATTTTGTTGATCCATGTAATAACATAAATCTCAAAAAAAAATGAAACTTATTTACAGGACCTCTGAAGTTATGCAGGAAAAAGTTCAGCTATCTCCTGCATATGGAAAGGGGAAAAAAGAGTATGCCACAATACAAATTCCAATTTGTCATTTTAAAAAGATCACTCGTAATATGACAAGCACAGTGAACTTACTAGAACTAAACAATCATGATTTAAAAAAGAATCACAAGCCACCAAAATTGAATTAGGGGAGGAGGGATTTATGGATCTTTGGAGGGGGGTATGTTATGCCACTAAACAAGTATTTGTTTTCTGAATTGTAAATCACTTGATGGCATGTAATCTATTTTAAGTTGTTTCCAAGAAAACAAGTGAATATATTTAATTACCCTAGATGGAAACATAATTGGATGCACATGCAATCACAGAAAAGAGCTGATGTACTTGCCCACTCCTTGGCAAAGAATAATTCAGTGATGGACATGTAAATCATTATTATGTTTATGCATATTTGCCAAGGGCTATCAGTCCCTCCCTGTACACTAATCATTTAGCTCTATCAATGTCCTAAGGAAAAGGGTGACATGTGACTGCCTGCCAGCTAGAGAGCACCAGGGTAGACTAGTAAAATAACTAACTAACTAACTAACTAGAGCTCCACAGAAGGAAAAGGTTTCTTTTACCATGTGGGCTCATAAACACAAACAGATATTGTTCCCTTTATATAGAATCTGTCCATTTTCAGTCCTGTGTTCTATGATCCAAAACAGTGCTTTTCCAAACTTTGAGATTTTATTGCTTTTCATATCATATCATATTGCTTTCCATACACAAGCAAGGTGTAAAGCCAGGGGTCATTAGCATATGTACAAGGAACAGGATCGCCAAACTGTTTTTTTTTTTCAAGGACCTATTTGAGAATTCTGAGGGCATTATTTGGTTCTGGAGAATGCTATGAAGATATTCAAGGCTCAAGATTACAAACTGATCCCATTACAGGAAAACTTAGGATTTCATTTTGGTGGCTCAGCTCACTCTGCCCATTTCATGCCCGCCCTGCATGAGCAGAAACATGAACAAGAAGAAAAACACACGAGCTTCCACTGTGGCACTCCTTGGTCGTGCAGGAAAAACATCTGAGGAGTTTAAAAAACCTGCAATGGCTGGGTGTGGCGGTGCATGGCTGTAATCCCAGTACTTGAGAGTGAGGCAGGAATCAAAGGCTGAAGGCCAGCACGTGGTAACTCTACAAGACCCTGCTTCAAAATAAAAAAAATAAAATAACATAGGGTTGGGGCTGTTGCTCCAAGGTAGGGCACCCCTGGGTTCAGTCTTAGTACCACGAAACAACAACAAACAAAAATCCCAGCACTGAAGCTTCACCTGAGATCAATTCAACTGACCCTCTGCATGTGACACCAAGACACCAGTACTTTTTACATACCCCCACGTGGCTGCAGTGTGTAGCCTGGGCTGAGAACCAGTTCTTACACCTGTATTTGCTTCAAAAATACATCAAGAGGTAGCAAAGAAGGCCTTAGGTCAACCCCTTACCTGTGGGCTAATTTATTAGAAAGTCATCAGGCAACTAATTCTCTTCAAGTATGTCAGACGAAACAATCCCTCCATAGCAGGCCTGGGAATCGTGAGATCCTGGTGATGTAATGTATGTATGTACGTATGTATGTATGTATGCATATATGTATTTATTTTTTATTTTTTTTAATGTTCATTTATTGGTGCATTGTAATTATCTTTAGGTAGGAGGTGGTCTGTGAATGCTACGTACATGGGCTTTGGAGTCAGATGGCCAGAAAAAAAAAAATCCCAGCTCCATTGCTTTCAGGCTTTGTGATCTTGCACAATAAACTTAGTATTTTACACCTCCTCCCTCCCTCCCCCCATAAAATAATACTTGGCCCTGTTGGAAGACAGGCGATGAGTCATAGGAAGCACTCAAAAGAGGGTGACCCAGGAAATAGCACTCAGAATTCACTTAGTGTTTATTAACCATCATTTCTTGTAGAAGAAATAATGTAGAAGCCATGAAGTTCGAAATGTGTATACAATGTTATGAACCCATTTCAGTAACTGTGATATGCCCCTATATGTGATTTGTAATATATTTACTTGAAACCAAACAGTTTTCTACCATTATGCTTCTGGGTTCTAGGTAAATTTTATTGAGCCAAGGGTTCTGCAACTTAAGAAAATGCTTAAAACCCTTTGTGTTAAGGTACCTAATTTACATTTACTACATTGAAACGGAGACTTCTGTCTGAGGCCTCTCCGGTAATTAGCGGTATGCCCGCTGTAAATCAGGGTAGAGCTACATGGCCAAGTTTTTGGCGTTCGGATGGTTCGGATCTTACTTGGAAATTTTGCTGATTGTGATCATGATGCTATTAAGACTTTCTTAGTCACAAACTTGAACTGAAATAAGACCACTGAGAACCACTGCTAGTCCTTGACTTGCGCGGTGCTAAGCACGACCTTGAATCTTCAGAAACTTCATGAGGTGTTTATATTCAGGGAAAAAGTTTGATATTCAGTTCTGGTGGAAATGCCCCACTTCTGCTGATCTGATTATGATTCAGCATAATCTCAATGAAGAGAGAATTATAATTTATTATTGTTATTACACTGGCTGGTGATTGGAAACATATTACCAATGTACAAATTAGAGCCTCTAATTCTAAAGTAATTATCAGCCAATTTCAGAGTTGTTAACAGGATTAAAATTATGAATATATTAGCTGATTCACCCTCACAAATCAAATTTTGATTAGGTAATACTACATGCTAATATGTAAACCGTTCAAATTTCTTAAAAGGCTTTTTAGAATAAAAATTTTGATAAGAATGTTCAATAATGTATGCAGAGCTAGGGAGAGAGAATGAATGATTGATGGTTTTCCTTATAAACCTTATTAGAAATCCTGATTTGGTTGGTCTCCAACTGTTTTGGCTCAGAATTAGGAATTCTAGTTTTGATGACGGCTCATGTGCATTGATTAGGAAAACATCTCACAGAGCTATTAAGCAGCAAGTTAATCACTAGAAATGTAGTGATGGATGGAACAATATTTCATCCTAAAAATTCTTGAACATTCTGCTCCTCAATGTATTATAGGACCTATACCCCCAAAGAAGCATCAATTGTTTGTATCTATATCAGCACATATTAACTTATTCATTTTGAGCAAGTCCTGTTTGAGTTCTATCTGTAAGTATAATCCTCCTTCTATCTATAGTATTGGATAGTGTGAAATGCAACAGAGGAGGGGTAGTTGGTGGGAATAGGGATGATTCTCTAATGTCTAAAGAACTTCTTTTGTAGTACATTTGGACTTTCTATCATTTCTTAAACAAAAGTGATTAGTCTTAAAAGATTGTTGGGTTAGCAGGTCTGGTCAGAACCACAGGACAGAATGAACTATCGAAATAAAGACTTGGTCCATCTCACAAGGATGGAAGAGATACTTCCAATTTCATGTTTGTTGGGAAGACCCAAGTAACCCTGCAGATCATAACCCTGAAGAAGAAGAGGATAACTTTCAGAAAGAAAAAGACACAGAAGGTGAATTTGGAATTTTACAAGTGAACAGTACATACTGAAAAAGATATTTACAGCCGGGCGTGGTGGTGCACACTTGTAATCCCAGTACTTAGGAGGCTGAGACAAGAGGATCGCAGGTTCGCGGTCAACCTCAGCTACTTAGTGAGGCCCTTGGCAACTTAGTGAGACCCTGTTTCAAAACAAAGAATAAAAAATAGGGCTGGGGGTGTAGCTCAGAGGTAGAATGCCCCTGGGTTCAATCCCCAGTACTGCAAAAAAATAAAAAAGATATTTACTATAGCCTCTATTTTTAAAAATGGTATGCCATAGATCTTACCCTTTTAGAATGAGAAATGCTTCCTTTGGGTATTTATTCAGATAATTGAAATATGGTCTTAGTTTTATATATGGACTCATTTTTAAAAAAGAAAATATATTTATTGTATCTCTTAACCCAATAAATTCAATGATTTGAGTCATCCTTGTTAAAAGACAAAGATGGCCATTTCCTTCTACTGTTTAAAAATTTTCCTGATGCTTTAGAGGAAAATAAACCTTCCTCTTCCAGTACACAGGGTCCTTCATGATCTGATCCCACCTATAGTTCTAGCATCATCTCTCATCTTTCTACCATCTCTATTGCACGTGTCAGCTGTGTAAACACTTCTTGAGCTATCATGACACACTCTCGCCAACAGAGCTCCAGTTCCTAGATTGCTTTCTTTTTATAGTTTCTCCAAGATTTCTCTTCAAAGACCATTTGTAATTGTGACATATCACTACATTCCCAAGAGGAAAATAAAATTAGCTTACAGATCATGAGCCTTTGGCATCAAAGGAAATATTCAACTATGGGGATATATACATTTATACGTATATTGCACATTATTTAAACCCTGTGTGAACAACTATGTGTTTTTCCAAACTTAAAAACAAGAAAACTTACCTGACTTGATCCTACTCACAGCCCCAAGGCAAAAATGGAAATTACTGTAATAACAGAAACTCATAGAAATACATGGGCATCATAACAGTCTTAGAATAGATTTAATATTTTTCAGTGTTCAGAAAATCAAGTTCCTATCCCTGCCCTTCTCATTTGATAGATAGTTCTCAGCTACTCTTTTGATTATTTCTGGCCTCAGGCAGGGCTGCCAAGTTCTGTGCTGAGCTCCATCCTTTCCACAGCTCAGGTCTCCTCGGATCCAGTTCCTACTCTGCTGCCAACCTCCCTTCCTTGTCTCAGCATCAAAACGAAATGCTGGTGCGAAAGAAAGCTACCCTGACAGTCAGCGTGTACAGGGCAAACAGCAATTTCCTTCAACCCCTCTTCTTTGAAAAAGCAGACAGAACACAACTTTGAGTCTCAGCATGCCTTCCTTGAGACAGTTTGCTTCTGCTTATGGTATCTCTGCTTTCTCCCCCCGCCCCCTTTTCTTTATTCAATTATATAATCATAAAACTTGTTTTTAAGCATGCCGGGACACAAAAGACCAGGAGTTTAGTGTCTGTGGTTCCCATAAGGAAAATTAAAAGTTCTGATGAAGGCTGGAAATAACTGAGTAATAATCCTGATAAATATTCTAAATACACCCTACAGTCTACAATTGAGTATATGGACTCTTGAAACTTAAACGATGGTGTCACACGTTATCAGAGAAGTTGGTTAAATCTTAGCCCACACTTCAGGAAAAAGCTGGCAAGTTTTTAACCTGTAAGAAGTTTCTGCAAAATCGTGTCAGGCCTTTTCTGACAATGTAATCAGAAGCACTTTCCCTTCCCTCAGGGCTCCAGCTATGATAAACTTACTATCCATTTTTCCAAATCAATGAGACCAATGTGTACTTGGACTAGAATTGCCTGTTTTATAATTGAAGTTACTTTAGAAACGACTTCAAAAGGCACAAGATTGTGGATTTGTTCCACTCAGAGGTGTGAGGTGCAGAGTGAGGTGTTCTGAGCACTCCTAAACACACATAACAAAGGAAATCACTCAGCGCCATTTCAGCATATTCCCCACTCAGAAGGCTCATGCATATTTAAATGAATTAATTTATTTTCTGCAATTTGCTCTTTAAGAGCTTAAGTGGCCATTTGCTGTTGCTTATTTCAGGATTCTACGCCCTTGTTCTCTTAGTCACCAACGTATAGCTTGAGAGCTCCAGGTGTATTTATGCTCCCAAAGTATTTTAAATTGCCCATTAGGAAATCCAATTTCCTATTTATAAGACTCAGAAGTGATTTTCCACTGTTAACTTTTTCTTAATTAAGGATTTAGGCCTGAATTCACAGCTGAACTTTTGATACTACGTGTGTTCATGGGCTCCATGAGAGCCAACATTCCAGAATGTCTTCAATATTAGAATCTCAGCTAGCCACTTAGAATGGGCCACTCTGGGATTCCCTTGGGGTTGATTTTTTGGGTATCCCTAAGAGTCATCACGACTACAATATCTAGTACTTACTATACTCTGCACTAAGAACTGTATATACACTATCTCATTTAATCCTTCTTGAGGTCTTATGTGAAGTTATATAGTTATTAGTTTAACATTATTTCAATTCTACATATATATATATATATATATATATATATGTAGAGAGAGTTCTAACTACATAAATAGAGAGAGTTATTAGTTTATCATTATTTCAGTTCTAGAAATAAGATAATGTAGGCTCGAGAAGTGAATCATCAGGTCACGTAGCTAGTAAGTAGCAGAACTCATATTTAAACCCATTTTCTTCTTCTTTCCAAACTTTATACTGATCCTTTCATGTCTAGGGTATGTAATTGTTTTAGCAGGTATAAACATGATTAAGATCTAATCTCTACTTTTAAAGGATTATGATCAAGTCAAGAAAAGGGGCTAAGGGAATTATACAGAATATTACAATTTAAAGCTATAAGTGCCTTAAAGAGACACTCAAGAAACACTTTGAAACTTCACAGAAATGAAAATTCACATCTGGCTGAAGGTACAAGGGAAATCTTCAAGGTGAAATTGTTGCTTTGGTCCCATGATTTGGCCACTGTGAATTGTGCTGCTATGAACATGGGTATGCATATATTACTGTAGTTTTCTGGTTTCAATCCCTTTGGTTTGATACCAGTAGTGGTAG
>PVJS01012880.1:11153-43173 GCA_004027185.1 Glis glis
AAGAGCTGTGTGCATATATGTTAACATCAAATAGATATTCATTGCAATGTAAGACTCCAAGGCACCAATAAAAGCACGTTAAAAAAATTGTTGCTTTGAAGAAATCTAGAAAATAAGGTGAAACTCAGAAAACTCAGGTTGTGGATTTCAGAACATTGGATAAATGATCCATTCCAGGGCACTTGTCTTGAACTTTGGATGACTCTGAAAATAATAAATCTAAGGGTATGAAGAATCTGGTGTTATTACAAACTGGAGTTCAGAGCCTGTTACCTGCTGGTGGGCTCCACAGAAACAAACAATTCTTGGGTTTAAGGAAAAACGCATTTGGACACAGCAGAATTATATCTCCATGATGAATAGGGTGCATTTAAGACTTTTGAAGGCCCTCTCAAAGGACATCTCAGCTAGCCATATTGTTAAATAGAAAGGTACAATTTTAGATTCATCTCAGGTACTGCCTTTGATTCCATCCTGGGTTCTGTCTCTTCTACATCCTCTTCATCTTTGGTCTAGCTTAGTGTTTCAGCCATACCACTGTACCCATCTCCATCTTAACTTCCTATCCTAGCATAACGTTCACCATTCCTACTTCTTCCTGGGAGAAAGCAGGTTAAACTTTCACTCCTAATGATGCAAAAGTGAGGTTCTCAGGGCCAAGTAAGTAATCATTCTTTCCTGATAATCTGATTTTAGTGCTTGCTATCTGACCTGATCCATTAGAAAGTTCTTGGCTTATATCTTAGGGCAAACCCTCTACGGCTTACACAGTCAGTCTGGCGAAGGCATCTGCTTGAGGGATTCCTTCATCTAGTCAATATTTTCTCAGCTCTTACTCTGTTCAGGAACCACTCTAATTATTCATGATATAGTAGAGAAACTGGACAGGTGATGTCACTGTGCTCATGAAGTTTGAATTTTCGTTAGGGAAAGAGAGACAATGATTTAATAAGATGATTTCAAATAGCAAGGATTGCATGAAGAAAATGAAACAGGATAACGTGATGGAGAGATTTGTTGGGAGAGGAGGGCAGAGTGTTAATTGAGACCTGGTTATCAGAAACAGTCTTCCCAAAGAAGTCACATCTAAGCTGACTAAAATAACACTATGCGCAAGATCCACAGGAAGGTATGAGGAACAGTATTGCAGAGCGAGAGAAAAGCAAGTACAAGGACCTAAGGCAGAAGCTAAAAGGTCGGTGAGCCCATAGGTAAGTAAGAGAGGATTGGTATCCAGACTGGAGAGGAGGGTGTGAGACAGATAGGCTTTTATTCTGCATACAAGGAAAGCCACTGCAGGGCTCAAAATTGGGCAGCAACAGGTTTAATTTGTTTGGAAAAGATTGTTCTGGTTGCTATAAAAAGAATAATTAAACTGGGTTATCCTCGAAGAAGCCTCTGAGGGATTCTGGGAGAAATAAGAAGGCGTGGACCAGGATCAGGACAGAAGATGGGGAGAGAGGCAGAAGGAGTTTAAGGGCTGTGATTCAAGCAACGGTGTACGTGATGGTTGGTTTGAGGATGTAGGAAGGCCGAGAGGAGACCACGCAGAGCAAAAGCTGGTGGTCTGTGTTTGATGGTCTTGTGACGTTAGGCAAGGTTCTTAGACGTTCATTCAACAAAGATGTTCTCAAGAACAGCTCTGCACCGGGCACTCTTCTGGGCAGCAGGAATAAGTTATAAAAAAGCAGATGGTGCACATGCACTCTGGTGCGGATGATGTTCTGGGAATCTTGGTACAGGTGAAGAACAGTTGGAGGGGGTCGGAGTAGAAATACATGCTTGAGAGGCGGTGGCGTTTATAAGTTCTTAATGTTATGGGTCACAAAAAGATCATTTAGACACAAGTTAGAGATACAAAGAACAAAGGAACCCAGACGGAACCCAGGGGCATTCTACCTCTGAGCCACACCCCCAGCCCCATTTTGTTTTTTATTTGAAAACAGGGTCTCTAAGTTGCTAAGGCCTCACTTAGTTGCCGAGGCTGACCTTGAACCTGTGATCCTCCTGTTGCAGCCTCTCAAAGTACTGGGATTACAGGTGTACACCACCATGCTCAATTTATGGGCATTTTCTTTTAACTGATGTAGGCAAAATAAATTTATTAACTTGTATGTAACAGCTTCATCTTAAATCTGTCTTTGAGAATACTGACTAACCTGGCAAAGTGACCTCCTCTCTGCCTCTTCCCCCTCCCACCAAATTTTTATATTGTTTTGGTTCAAATGCAAAGAAGTTATTGATGTACTACTCTCATTTTCTTCTTCTATTTATTCCTTCTTTATTAAAAATTTATTCATGGAAAAAACACAGCTCACTATAAAATTTGAACTAGAAAACTCTAAATAATTATGATTGCCATAACAGTTAATGGTAAATCAGCAACAGGGACTGCATGTAGAATGAGTCACTGATGGACAAGGGGCACATACACTTTCCCTCGCCCTGACGAGACTCTACAGGCTTCTTTTCAATCTTAAGAAGCATACTGAATAGCCAGGGAGCGGCATTATTTGAAGAGTAGAATTTCATCTGCTCTAATGAATTAAAAAATCAAAATCATTAGCACTTATACTTGCAGATTATTTGGGGCCTAATTTACGGCTGATTGAGACACGGGAGGGCTGCCACCTCATCTACGCTGGCCATTGTCAATGGCCCTAATTAACGCCATCCACTACGTCCTACTAGAATTCTGCTACAGAGAAATTTGGAATTGATGAAGCTTTTATGTTCAACAATTAGTCCTTGCTGTGGTTCAAATTTCATGTGAAAGTTGTTTTTTTTTCAAAGCCACTCTCCCTGATAAGTATTAGGATCTATTAAATCCCAACTTTAACCCAGTACCACATCCGCCAATGCTACGGTCGGCTTATTAGTAAAGATTCATGTCATTCTTCATGAGTGCCATCTTCTATGAATGTCTTCACATTAATACCTAACTCGATATTTCTCATTTTAGCCTGATCTCTAGTTTTTTTTTTTTTTTTTTGCGGTACTGGGAATTGAACGCAGGGGCGTTCTACCTCCGTGCTACGCCCCTGGTCCTATTTTTTATACTTTATTTTGAAACCGGGTCTCACAAAGTTGCGGAGGGCCTCACTAAGTAGAGAGAGAGAGAGAGACAGGGAGTGAGAGAGATAGAGAGAGAGAGCTGAAGCTGGCCTCGAACCAGGATCCTCTGGTCTCCGCCTCCCAAAGTACTGGGATTACAAGCGTGCGCCACCACGCCCGGCCTAATCTCTAGTTTTAAGGTGAAGCTAAGCTTACCTCTCTCTGTCCCCTTCCCTCTTCCAACTGTTCCTTGGATGTCACAGCCACACTTCAACAAGCTTCCCCATCCTTTCCATCTCTCCTGGGTATCTGGAGTTGCTTGGCTCCTTCTGATCCTTCAACAGGGACTTCTTTTATCTTGGACATGAAGAGCTTTTTGATAATGAAATCTCCATATCTACCTATCTTTCCTGGATCACTGATAAACTTCATTTACAAAGCTTAATGTAGGAGCTGTCCTTCACCTCTCAGTCTGCATGCAACTCCCTTTCTCCACCTTAAAGAACAGACATCTGGCTTCTCTTCTTATGGTGCTACTACACTTCTGCATTTTCCAGAGTGATCAAAATATTCCTTTAGTAAAATCCAACCATTTGAATCTCCTTGCACCTGATCCAATTCATGAATCCCTCTTTAAGTGGCAACTTCTTCCCTAGATAACCTGTACAATCCTTTCCTCCTGCCCAGTTATTTCATCTTTGTCCTTGTTGCAGGATCTCCTATTTCTTACCAAACTGTAAATATGATTTTCCCAACACTAACTAACTACTTTCTCAGTTACTTCCACGGGTTGATAATG
The DNA here is from genome assembly GCA_004027185.1 of Glis glis. Taxonomy (NCBI): domain Eukaryota; kingdom Metazoa; phylum Chordata; class Mammalia; order Rodentia; family Gliridae; genus Glis; species Glis glis. Next base: position 15,007 of record PVJS01012880.1, read on the forward strand.
CTAGAGAAATGTGTAAGGCCTAAATATGAAAAAGGAACAACTTTCATAAGGAATCCTGTTATTAATCGATGTCAATTGAGCACCCAGAATTAAGGATTTTACTAAGTAGGATGGGGAACAAAACCTACAGGGCCATAAATTAAGTATAGATCCTAGTTAAGTGGATAAAATAAACATAAAAAATAATTGTAACAAACCAACCTGCTTCTCACACTCAGAAAAAACTTAAGAATGCACCATAAGAAAAAGTAGAGTAAGCTGAACTTGGGTTTTGCTGGTTTCATTCTTTGTGCAAGCCAGGGTCTCACTAAGTTGCGGAGGGCCTCACTAAGTAGCTGAGGCTGGCCAGGAACCCGGATCCTCCAGTCTCAGCCTCCCAAGTACTGGGATTACAAGCGTGCGCCACCATGCCCGGCTTTATCTTTTTTTTTTTTTTTGAAAACTTCTTGGTTCATTATCTTTTACCACAGTGCAAATGACTCTGTCCTATTATACAACTCATGTGGGTAGAATGCACTTGCTCTTTAAAGATGTTGTTAATTACATAAAATATGCATGGCATTACCCTAGATGACAGACACTGCGTGCTTGAGGCAGGGCACAGTAGTAAGGGAATAGGAAACATGCATAGAACGACGCTGACTGTAGAAATGCTCAGGGGCTGATGGCACACTTCAGGAAGTCAAAGGAAAGAGAGGCTGCATTTACTTAGAGAAGCTTCATGAAAGGTGTGATTGGAAATGGCCCTTGAAGCAGGGGGAGACATTACTGGGGGGACATATTCTGGGAATTCCAGGGCATGGGGTTCTCTATTATGGGGGAAAGGCATGTGTTGGATCCCAAATACATTTCATGGGCTCTCAGAAGCATGGAACAAATAGTACAATTCTACTATTGAGAAGAAAGAAGAAAGACTAGCTAGGAGGGGTGGTCCATACCTATAATCTCAGTACTTGGGAGGCGGAGACAGGAGGATCGCAGGTTCAAGGCCAGCCTCAGCAACTTAATGAGACCCTGTTTCCAAATAAGAAATAAAATGGGGCTGGGGATATAGCTTAGAGATAGGACAGCCTTGGGCTTAATCCCAAGTACCAATAAGTAAGTAAGTAAGTAAGTAAATGATGATGATGACAATGAAGATGAAAAAGAAGAGGAGGAGGAGGAAGAAAGACTAATGCAAAAGATTAACAAGATTTTTCAGATCATTTAGTTCAAATTCACTCATTTTAAAGAAAAAGAACTGAATAGTAAGGTAGGTGAGAATTGAATTCATGTTTTTATCATAATTTCAGTAGGAATCAGGATAAGAAGGCTTCCCGGTCCTCCGTCCCTATTTAGGATGCCCTACAAGCATGAAAGATATCTTCCCACCTTTAGTACTGTATCCACCTACAGGAATGAGCCTAATTTACTTAATTCCCATGGTAATTAGCATGTATCATGCAAGGTAGTAGGCAATAAAGCTTCTTTATTCTCATTTATATATAAAAAAGCAGCCTTTGGTGAAATACAAGTCAATTGAAACACACAGCTTTCAATTTGTACTTTTCTTAATTATGTGTCAAATTTAAATTGCCTACAACTCCTTTCCTTTTCCTGGAAGACTTGCCACTTATATACTGCACATAAATAATTCTGTAAGTGGTTAAAAATTTAAAAAAAATGGTTACCAATTGTAGCTGGTTAAAAAAAAATCAGAAAGCCTTCTCACTTTGATAAATTTCTTCTAAGCACACCCTTCAGGAAACATGTACCCACAGAGAAACCGTATGTAGAGATGGTGGAGACAAGCATCTAATTTGCAGCTAAATGTGGTCCAGAAGACAGATGCGTGACAGAGGCCAACGTGACTCCCCACAAGCGCACTGTGATTACCTTGAGAAGACAGGCAGGGTGGGGCGCCAGCTCCGGAGGGGCTGGGGATCTGGACACCTCTAATGAGTCACTGTCCACTTGTTTGAGTGGCTGTAGCCGGAGCTTCGACTCTTGACTCACTATCCCTCAGGGTAAATGAGGGATGATAACTTCCTGGTCCTAGCCTGGCTGTGAACTTAGGATCAGTGAGAGCCTTCAGCAGGAGATGACCGTGATGGCACAGGACGTCTTCCTCTACCATGTTCAAAGCCACTATCACTCAGTGAACTCTGAGAAGGCTCTACACAGTGCAGGTCAACCCCTGACGTGGCTTCCACACCAAAGACACGGTCCCTCACCTGCCACTGCCTCTCGTGGGAACTCTCATTGCCACCACATAGGAGACCCAAGGAGGGGAGGGATGTCTCCCTAGAATGTCAAGCTCCTGTGTTTAGGATCTGGATTCCCCCTAGGAATCTCTGGATCTGGATTCTCTGTGGCTTCAACAACCACAGCTTTCAAGATGAAGGAAACCTCAGACGTCCCCTAAAGATCCTTACTGTACAGATGAGAATCCACGTGACTTCCTGGTACCACTCCACTGGTACAATCAGAACAGGAATCCTGTTGTCACCTTTCCTCCATATTATTAAATGAAGCGGATAGTTGTCTATTTTTCTGCTACATTTCAAGGGGAACTCAAGGTAGAAATTAACATACAGGGAAGGCAAGTTATATGTTATAGAATAATCTCTACAGATTTGTTTTGCGAAAGGTTTTAAAGCATCGGTTTGTTCTCTTTCTTGACTGTTTATAATTTACTCAAAGCCAGAGATCTTTATACTCTCTTGCTAGTTCAATTCTACTCTCTTCCCTGGAAGACAAAAGAAAATACTATGTAATTCTCTGCTGCACTCTGTTAGCCTGAGAATTTACCTGCTCATTATAGAACTTCTACCTTGATTTTTCCCTTGAAGTACAGCAAAATGTATTGTATTATTGTGCAAATGTTTACTTCACTACCTATTTGTAGGGGATGTACACTGATGTACAGAGGTAGATATATAGGTATATTGGGGTATATAAATAAACAGCTAGCTATCCATATGTCTGTAGAGGCTCTCTGATGCAGAGACTTCTGATTTGGTCTGCATGCTGGGTGTGTCTCTGGTTGGATCTCTCCTTCTTTTAATTTAAACTTAGTGTTCCCCTAGTATTTTCAGCTCTGTTGCAATTTGACCTCCAGACAACCTAGAGGACAAAGTGGCAGCTCCCTGTGAGAACCCTGACTGCTGTTCAACCCCCTGCAACCAACCACCCTGGCTCTGTTATTACTGTTCTTTCTTTTTCATCCTTGAATCTAGGCACTCAAACACCCCGTTGGAACCATTCATTCTCCTACATGAATGCTAAAAACATTTTATTTTCCCCCTTGAATCCTTGCCACAAGTTCCTTGGGAACTGGGATGAATGACAACATTTGGTTTATAATCACCCCAGAAATTAGCTATCACAGTGATCCTCAGTTACATTTAAATTACACACTCTGCGATCTGCACAAATACTAGCTTGCGCGTTTGTAGTTCAGTCGGTGAAAAGGTATGTCTTCGGGGGTGCTTACAACATGATGCTGATTGCTAAGGTGTTTATTCCCTGCCTTTGCCTCAAATTTGCCCAATTGCAGGGAAAATGCATGTAGGAAAAGGACTTTGAGATAGGCAATTTCACCGTGTCTAAAGCTTTTAAAAATAGATATGTTAATAACCAGGGATTAAATCCATTTTATGTGGATTGAGGACTGAGTTAGAAAACATGAACTTCGACAATACATTTAGCATCTGTGTCTCAGTTTTCTCTTCTATAAAATCAGGATAAGAATACTATCTCCACATTAATAAAAAGCTTGGTGTTATGTTAATAAGAAGGAGTATAGAGAAAAGACAGGTAGGGGATACATGAAAGAGCTAATCAAAACACAAAGTGTTATTTGAGCCCAGAAGAAAATTATACCCAGTGGACTGTTCCCATAGTAAAAGTTTATTCACAACACTCCTTGATTCCTTCTCTACAATTCATGTAATCACCAGAGTTATTGCTTTCTTGTCTCGAGATATTAACTGGATGGCTGAATGCACAGAGCCCACGTCTGAATCAGCACAAAAATGAAACCTGGAGGAGGGAAAATAGAAAGGGACTCCCGAGCTTCCACCGGAGTCATTCTCATCAGTCGACCTGCCCACATAAATACCAGGAAATCAACTCATTCCAACAACTTGGGAGGCAAACCTGAGTTAGAACAGCGCTCCTGAATGCAGGTCATGAAAAATTGGCCTGCACACAAGCTCCCATTTGTCATATTCCCTACAAATGCACGTTAATTGTTTTCATACTTAAATGCCCAGAATCAGCCATAACAAATGCATGTTGTCATATTGTGGGGGGTTTTCTAAAAACAAAACCGATGACCATGACATACAGTAAATTATTGTTGGTTGCTTGTGTTCTCAGCAAAATCACAAAAGGGCAAGGACTTAAGAAAAGAAAAATCATTCACGTCTGGTTCAAATCCTAAAACACAGAGCATAGTACTGGAGCCCAGTTAATGAAATATATGTTTAATCCCAGTTTGTAGTAGCCTAAGTGTCATTAGTCTTCTATGCCTGAAAAGTCTAATATTTGCTTACAAATAGAATATTTGAAAATCCTTCAGAATGACATAACTAAAAAAAAAAAAATAGTACTGCATTTCCTGGTATTTTTCTCACCAGAGAAATAGTATCTACTGCTTATCAACACTATTTCTACCAAATTCTGTCCATTTTATAAAAGGTGGGTTCTAGAGTTTCCTTTGACTATCAATGAATGCAATCATTCCTCAATGCTAATATTAAAAAATATCAAAAGTGACAAATCTGCAGCCTACAATCCCAGATTGACCAAATCTATGTCCATAATAAGGAAATCCAAACTTCTGTCACAGTACTAGTATATGCATGTATGGAAGGGCTAGTAATAAAGCAGCAATGGCAGAAGTAATACATCAGTAGTTTGACAGTGAATACGTGTTCAGGAAAGTAATCCATAACTACTAGAATGATCTTTAAGGACCTTTTGATCCCTGAAAGTTGAATATGTGGTTATAAAAGCAACAAGGAAGAGTCAAACTTCCTGCCTCCTGATTTTCTACCATCTTAATCGCACATCAGATTGCTGTCTATTATTGGTAGAAAGTATCAGTCTGTCATATAAGTTCAGCCTTGAAAGCTAAAAAAAGAGAAGAAATATAAAAAGGTTAGGAAAAAAGAAATAGAACTAATAAGAGCACGGTTAAGACCACAGGTGAATGGAGCTTTAGCTCTGGCGGAAGCAACCTTCTGACTTCATGGTTCCTAAATGTCAGAATATACGCTTGGCTAAACCTGACTAGGAACCTTGGAGAAAAGAAAGCAGATTGAACGGAAATTGTTACTCCTTTCATGTGGGCATCAAATAAAACATGCCCACATCTTTTATGTTGTTTTTGTTTTGTCTTGAGTTTTTACCACGTTTCATAAGGCCAAGATGAATGATGGAACTGAGGTACGTTTTCTCAGGAAGAATACAATCTTCATGCATCCATTTTCGGAGTAATTTTGTGAAGATTCAATGATATAACAATCGTATTCAAGAAGTATTATTTCAGAAAATTATTAACGTCATTGATGACAGACCTGATGTGGTAGGCTGAATTAATGGCTGAATTAATGGCTGGCCCTAAATTTTCACATTATAGTTTCTGGAACTGGTCACTATGTTACTTATATGGCAAGAGGCTCTATGCAGACGAGATTAAGGTAAAGGTCTAGAAGTGAGGTCATCCTGGATTATGTAGGTGGTACTAGTGTGGTCACAAATTCCTTGAAAGAGGGAGTCTAAAGAGTTAGGGTCAGGAAAAAAAAGTCAGAGTCAGAGAAAAAGACAGTGGGGCAGAGGCAGAGAAAGAGGGAGAGAGATGCTGCTGTTGGGTGAGGATCCAAGAACATATATTCAAATCTGTTACCAGCACCGAAAGTTGCTACACTGTGCCCAGAATCCCCTCTATGCTATGCCCCAACCCCCAAATCCACATCCCACCTGCTGCATCTCCTCACTGTGCTCTGTTCTTGCTGCCTTGGCTGATTTCCCCATTTTCACTCTTGAATGTTTGGACTTTGAGAGGAGATGTCAATATTACCCTGGTACTAAAAATAGATATAGGCATTGATACAGAATGGTATCTCTTAGGATGCATATCCATGTTTGTAGCAACACAATTCACAATAGCCAAACTATGGAACCAGCCTAGATGTCCCTCAACAGATGGATGGATTACAAAGTTGTGGTTTCACAATGGAATTTTACTAAGCCATAAAAAAGAACAAAATGATGTCCTTTGTAGGAAAGTGGAGGGAACTAGAGAATACTAGGCAAAGTGAGATGAGCCAGTTTCAGAGTGAAGGGCCATATGTTTTCATTCATAAGTGGAAGCTAGAGAGAAATTGGGAAACAAAAGGACTTCAGATATATGAGGAGAGATATTAGTAGAATAGTGGAAGGGGATTTGGGAAGGAAGGAGGGGAGGGGAAAGGTGAGGCTTAATGAAGGAAACAGTTCAAATACTGCTATGTTCTTATATGAAGTTCTCAATACCAATTTCAATATTATGTATGAGAAGAGAGAGGGAGCTGGGGAAACACAGCAACTGCTGTGTGCAGGTATGTTTCTATCACTTCAAACCTCATTAGGATATATAATTACAGTGCACCAATAAAAAATACTAGGAAACCAAATCCAAGGACATATGAAAAAACAAAGTGGGGCCCATCCCAAGGATGCAAGTTTAATTAATATCTGGAATTCACTTACTGTTATACTTCAAGTCAATAGAATTTTTAAAAAAATCACATGATTATCTCATTAGATGAAGAAAAGGCATTTGACAAACTCCAACATTTCATGATAAAAACACTTCACCTAACTAGGCACAGAATGGAATTTCATTAATCTTATAAAAGACATCTATGAAAACCTCATAGTTAATACCATACTTAATGGTGAAATACTTTCCTACAAGATGCTTTCCTACAAGGATTAGGACCAAGGCAATGATGTCCACTCTCACCACTTCTATTCAATAATGTACAGGAGGTTCTCACCTCAGCAATTTGGCAGTAAAAAAAAAAAAAGACAGATTCGAAAAGAATAAGTAAAAATAAGTGCAGAAGCATAATCTTGTATATAGAAAAACACTAAAAACTCACTAAAAAACAACTAGTACCAATAAACAAGTTCAGCAAGGTTGTAGGATATGAGATCCATTGTTACCTGAATCAACTATATTTCTATACACTTGCAATTAACAATCTAAAAGTGAAATTAAGAGGACAATTCCATCCATAATAGCATAAAATTATACATCACTTAAAAATTAAAAAGAGAATTGCAAAAATAATACTTTGAAAATATAAAAATGTGGAAAAAATTAAAAGATCTAAATGAAAAGCATCCTATGTTCATGGATTGGGAGAATCAACATTTTTAAAGTGGGTATCCTCTCCAACATGATATATAGAATTCATGCAATCCCTATCAGAATCTCAGCTGATTTCTTTGTAGAAATCAATGAACTGATTTTTTTAGCATTACCTTATATCATATGCAAAAAATTAATTCAAAATAGACCTAGAACCTAAATCTAAGAGCAAAAGCTATAAATCCTTAGGAAAAAGCATGGGAATATACCTTTATGATATTGGATTTGACACAGAGTTCTTAAATATAACACCAAAAACATAAGCAACGAAAGAAACAAAAAGATGAATTAAGCTCCCTCAAAATTAAAAACTTTTTTTTTTACATCAAAGGATACCATTACGGAAGAGAAAAGAGCCCACAGAGTGGAAAAATATCTGCAAATCATATATCCAATAAGGGACTCATATTCAGAATGTACGAAGAACTCTTATGAGTTAATAATACAGAGACAAATTACCCAATTAAATAATGGCCAGAGAATGTCTGTGAAAGAGACATATGGCCAAAAAGTACTTGTAAAGAAATCCACATCATTAGTCATTTGGAAATGTAAATCAAAACAACATCAAGATACCACTTGATACACATTAGAATGGCTAGGATAAAAATTCCAGACAAAAATAACTATTCACAAATACATGGAGAAATTGGTCCCTTCATATGCTGCTGTTGGAAAGATGAAATTGTATAATTTATTTAGAAATCAGTCTGGAAGTTATTCAATAATTAAGTAAAAAGTTACAGTATGACTCAGACACTCCACTCCTACCTAGTTATATACCCAAGAGAAATGAAAACATATATCTACACAGAAATTTGCACATAAATGTTTATAGCAATATTATAACAGAAAGGTTGGAAATAATACAGATGTCCATTAGTGTATAAAAAGATAAAACGAAGCATAATCATATTCAGCCACAAAACGAAATGAAATAGTGATGAATTCTACAGTGATGAACCTTGAAAACCCATAGAAACAGCAAGTAGAGAAGCGACTGCTTAGGTCTGAGGGAGAAGGGGGGTAGGATGGGAGAGTGAGATCTTAAAAGGCATGTGGTTTCTTTTTGAAGTAGTGAACATGCTCTCAATTTGATTGGTAATGGTTGCACATACCTCTGAATATACTGAATACCATTGAACTGTTCATTTTAAATGGGTGAATTTGTGAAATGTGAATTTTATCTCAATAAAACTAATAAAGATATCCTTTCCTTCTTGCTTAGTTTACTAGTCTAAGAATAGGCTCATGCCCTCTAGAAGAATACATGAGTCCAACTGCTTTTATTAGACCTCTCATAGCCATGGCCATGATGTATTTTAGACATAAAGGATACAGCACACACAGATCTTTGCAAGACCTTTTCCCCACAAACAGATATGGAAGTGACATTATCAGACCTTCGTTCCCAGGACTGCCTCTGACCTATTTTATAGAACTGGAAGTTAAGTGGTATTTTGCAATAACATAGTACACATAATTTTTTAAAGACCAAAACAGCTGGTGATCTTTTAAATATCATAGGTGATTACAATTTGGTATGCTAAAGAATAGTTTATTTAAACGGTAAAATAATGACTCCTACACATTCAAAGGGAACCTGTCAAATATTTTATGTGAGTCATTAATTAATGAGAAAACTAGTAAGTAAAAATCTGGTTCAAAGGAGATTTCAAACTACAGACTCATCTTTGGACAACCAGGTAGGCTGAAATTAATGTTAATAGAAAATGGTTTAGTTCAATAGGGTGATAATTCATATGTTTTCACAAAACAAAAATATCATTTGACTTATATGAACAGGAATCATTTACATTATGATCAGCCAGTTAACTTCAAACTACAAAAAGTACAAAGTAATCAAAGACAAGAAAAGGTTAAGTGTTTCATAGAATCAGATAACCTTTAGACCAGATCTAACAATCTACTGATAGATATCCAAGAATTAGCTTTTGCTTTTGGTTCTTTTAATGGCTTTTGCAAGATTTTCATGACAGGTTAAAAAGTAGTATGTCTATGTTTATAGTTCAATAATTTAAGTTTCTCTGTTATTTGATCTAAATAATTTTTTATCAGTCCTAACATGCACCTTTCCCCCACATTTTTCAATTATAATTAGTAGTATTTTTTGTTAGTGTGCATAATATAATAATGCATCTTACAATAAATGACATCTCAGATGAAATACGGTCATTTTGCCACTGTTTTAGCTTGAGAAAATTGTTTTGGAAGTAAACAACCTCCGATGTTAAAAAGAAAAATGCTACTCTGACCACCTTTGATCTCTAAAGTATCTGCTTTATGTAAGAATTTTAATATTTTAATTCATTTTAGAGTGAGTCATTGATTATAGAATATCATTAAGAAGCAAAGTATAATGTCCTTGAATCAGAGAGGAAATACTGATGTCACCATTTCAAAGTGCCTTTTCTTTAAAAAAAAAAAGCACTGGCCTAGAAAATCAACAATTAAAATAATAACAGAGACAAGTGAAACTATGAAACATCTCACATCTTGGTGGCACTAGCTCACAAGAGGTTACAACCTAAGTGGGCACAGACCAAGCTGAGCTACGACAACTGAATGAGAATCACTTTGTGAGTTACAGTAGAGTGAGAATTAAGATCATTTGTCACGGAAAAGACATTATTAGCAAGTGTAATTTTACAGATGCATGAAATGTTCCCTGGTTAGATTAGTACTTCAAATTTCTTATAGAGAACTCTTGCAGAAAACCCTGATACCTGTACACACGTAGTGCAATTTTATTTTTCATAAAGATGAAAAATCATTTCATACTGTTTTTTCCTAACTTTTCTTTCAAAATTCTTTCACTTGGGTTAGGAGAGCTGAGTCTCTTTTAGTCAATGCTAAAAACATTACTTCCTTCTGTCATTTATTTCTATATTTCTTTGAAAAAACTAAAAAGGAATGAACGAGTACATAATCTTAATCTCCATTTGAGTGTTATAAGTAAGAGGACTGGGAAAATGGAAGGCAGCCTCATTTAATATTTTCCATAGTCAAAACTGTAGAAAAGTTAAAAGTTCTATTCTGACCCACAGAATTTTATTTTTCTTCTTAAGCACTTTCCATTTCCTACCATTATCTCTTCTTTCCAGCTTCCTTCCATGTCTTTCTACACTTAGCTCCTTCTCTTTATTTCAAATTCATTTTAGTGAAATTTTTGAAATATCAACTTATTTTATTCAGAAAGTCTTTTATTTACTAATTGGAAAAAAGGATAAGTACTATCAGATACTTGATTTCAAACTTTAAGTGCTTCAATCCCTCATTATGGAAATTGGGGCAAATTACCAGTGAAAGCTATGAACAATTATTTCTTATCTGAAAAATGGGGACAATCTGACCTGTCACACAGACCTGTTATAACATTTAAAGGATTTTATAAAAACAAAATAAAAATGCCCTATGAATACTAATATCACAATTATATTTACTGACCCCATCCTTTTTGAAAAGTCAAGAACCTCTGGACATGTCCCAGATCTAGAAGTAGAGGGCACTGCCACTTCTGATGGGCTGAGTGTACATATTAAAGAACTGTATGACATCCTACATGAGAAGACCGCTCTCGATTGTTTAGCTATTACTTAAGAGTAACAACCTGCATACCCTTGCTAAATACACCAGCATTACCAAGCAAGGAAATCCAACTCTGAGTTATTAATACTCGTGAACACAAATTTAAAAATAAGAGACAGTAGTTATTTCCTAGCAGAGGAGATTTTGCAAGACTGAGAGAGTTTCAGTGAATTCTTAAAGAAAATTTTTAGAAGTCCATGGAGCACGGCACATGGTAGAACAGACTGACATAAGGGTGGAGACAAGGAGGCCGAGGCCTCTTTAAAAATCTACTGAAACTACCTGAGTCTTGCAAAATCTTTACTTTTTAATGAGGTAATATTTCCCACTAGTTAGAAGATCCTGGAATAAGCATTGTTCATAGACAATTGATGCAACAAGTTCTGTATCAACTCTGTTGCTTTGCATGCTCCATGCAGTTGCTTTTTATTTTCATTAAGATGTTGACAAAAAATTATTTCCAGAGTCAAAGCAATCTGTAACTATGCACATAAGTAACAATATATTACATGTAGACAGGGTAAAACATTATTATACGTAGGATGGTCAAGAGCCCTAACCTCATCATGCCAAAGGTCCCCTTTGCAGAGAAAACTATCATACGGAATTTGGATGCACATCTTACTGGGACAAACAGAGGACGGAAGGCTGTTCCAAAGAGCACAGAAGAGCCAGATGTGGAGGCGCACACTTGTAATCCCAGTTCTTGGGAGGCTGTTACAGGAGGATAGCTGGTTCAAGACCAGCCTCAACAACTTAGCGAGACTCTGAGCAACCTAGTGAGACCTTATTTCAAAACAAACAAATAACAAAGGGCTGGGGGTGTAGCTCGGAGGTAGAGTGCTTCTGGGTTCAATCCCCAGTACTGAAAAAAAGAGAATCACATCTCATCTCATGACTTTTTCCTTTTACTATAAGCCAAGGAATACAGGGTTTTGTTCATACTGCCCATTCACCCCTTTGCTTCCTGCTCCTTCCATCCTAGCACCGACCCTGAAAAGAGTGGTCATTATTAGACACAGGAAGACGTTCACCACTGTCTAGATTGGGTCCTTGGAACTAAAGGGATTCTAAAAAGTAAAACTGTTGTTTTAGCCTGGAATGTTTTCAAAAAAAGATTCTAATGGGAGCTCATGTCAGTTTCAGCCAAACAGCTTCAAAGCCCTTCATATATTTCTGTGCGCTGGAGATGAGCTCTGCCGTCCTTTCAAATTCTGATGAGCTCTCCAGATGTGTGTTTCAAAATAGCTCTAGTTTTTCCTAATTGTTTCAGCAGTGCCTCACAGAGAGGACTTTCTAAAAAAAATCTTTTTATCTTCAAAATATTTATTTCCTTGTGGAAATCTATGATTTTTACACATTAAAAGAAAGAATGACATGGTCGCATATTTCACATATACAACCTTAGAGCTACTGGTTAATCAGGGACAATTGCTTTGACATTCAATCAGAACTCCTTGATTAAATTATTATTATTCTTAAAGAGATGGGAATTAACTCACTTCACAATGCCTGGTGGCTTCTTTTGGAATCAGTATTTAGTTCACAATTAGACCCCCCCCCCAAACACACACACATTTTTTGTGCTTTTCAAATCAGACACTTTTGGAATAACTGAAATCTAATACAGCTATCATAATTGTTGGAAAACATTTTAAAATTTAATAAGAGCAGCTAATGTGTGATATATCAAAGGTTTGACTATGAAAAGAACTTGCTCCTTTAGTTAGAACAGCACTTCTAAAAAGCAAAGTAGGTTTCATGGACATAGAAATCAAGAAGAAAGTTGAGCAAAATGTTCTTAGATATGACACCAAAAGAACTGTCCATAAAAAAAACAGAACTTCATCAAAACTAAGTTAGTAAATTTAGTTAAGAAATGAAAATTTAAGTCAAGAACTCAGAAAATAGTTGCAAGTCAAATATCTGGTAAAGGACATGAATTTAGAATATATGAGGGATTCTTACAACTCAAGGCTAACAGAGAAAAAAACCAATTACTATCTGAGCAAAAGACCTGCATAAAAGTTCTCCAAGGAAGAAATACAAATGCCCCATAAGGACAAGAAAAGATGCTTGGCATCATTTGTCGCCAGGGAAATGCAAATCAAAACCACACAAGACATCACGGTCACAACCCCTAGGATGGCTAGGAGCAAACAAAACAAAAAGAAAAACAGATAATAACAAGTGTAGGCGAGGATGTAAAGAAATGGAACATTTGTCCATTGCTGGTGGGAATGTTACATGGTACGGGCCCTTTGGAAAACAGTCTGGCAGTTCTTCCATAGGTTAAACTTTGAGATACCATACGACCCAGCGATTCCACTCCTAGGTATACACCGGGAAGACATTTAAAAAAGAAAGCCTCCCTTTATGGAAGGGCTTTACTTACTCAGGTTCCACTTCAGGCCTGTTGTCGTCACCTGATTGCACGGCTGTCCAACAGGAATAAGGCCACACCAACTGCCCTCCATGCCAGTGTCCACATACAATCTGTGCTTTCCCTGAAGAAGAGAAGGAATGCTTGTTCAGAAGGGAAAGAGAAAGGAAAGGACATTATAGTATATCGAAGGGCTGGCAGAACACACAGTTGCCACCCTAGGACCTGCATGTGGTTTATCGGACTTGACGATGAATTTATTTAGTATATGCTGCACAATCCTAGAAACTTTCACCTGACTTAATCCTGGCAACATTTTTTCAAGGTACCTTATTGTTAATAGTTTTTACAAATGAGAACATAGAAGCTTGAGATTAAATGTGTTTAGGACCACACAAATAGAAAGAGTTTCCTCCCTATCCCAGCCAATTCCAAAGATGAAATTCATTACACATGCTAATGATGTGGTACTGTGGGACACAGAATTTGAGGGTCTTAGTCAAATACTTGTTCAAGTGCACATAAAACAATACTTCCTAAATAAAACCTCTGCTTGTCTGAGAATTGAGTTCCTAAAATTCAAAGTTCAATGTCAACTCTACTAGTGGTTAATCTGTGTCCTACATCCATTTCTACCACAGTAGAGGGTGGGGGAGGGAGAAGTACTTCTACCAGGAAACAGTATGTTCTGTGAGGAATGGTTTGTTTCTTCAAATATATAACAAAATCATATAATTTTTCAGTTTCTAGAAATGTTAAAATTTAATGTAATACTCAAGGTAACAGTATTTGCTTTTAAAATAGGATAGCTGGATACCCTTTTCTTCTCAAAGTAATGATCTTACATTTGTGTGATGGGCCGGTTGCCATGGATGCTATTTGCTGAAGCCCCTCAAATGAACGACTCTGAGTCAAAATTTATTTTTAATATTTGGGGTGGCTGGAGAGGAGGCAGGGCAAATCTCCCGTCCTCCTTCAGCCTGTGCTTTTCTTTTATTGAAGGTTTAAACAAAGTATCATAAACAAATGATTAAACACAGGAGCCAGCAAATTGTCATGGGTCCAGATAAGGAAAGACAGAAGGGCAGTCATAGGACAAGCTTAGAGGAAGGAAGGGTTAAACATTACTGGTAGATGGAGAAGACATCAAACTCTGCACTTTTCTCCATACCATCAGGTCCCTTCAAATTCCACTCGTTTAAATTGTTGTTGTTGGTGGCTAATATCGTGCATATTTATGCCTCTTTTCCAGAGCATCAGAGGATGATAGTTCCACAGCCAATCAAAAACCCTGGCCTTCCCGTGTCTCCTTTAGATCAGTTAGGATTGGACTTTCGGTCCCTGGATAGGTAGAGTCTACATTCCCTTGTCAGTTGAGAAGAAATTACAGAAGTCGGACCTTCGCCCTTCGGCAACCCCCTTAAGATTAAGGGACCAAAGTCTTGGGGAGGGGGTGATGAGGTAGAATAGAAAAGATAGAAATATTAGGCAGAAAGGAGACATTGGGAAAATAGAGATTTAAAATTTTGAAAGTTGCCGGGCGTGGTGGCGCACGCTTGTAATCCCAGTACTTTGGGAGGCAGAGACCGGAGGATCCGGGTTCACGGCCAGCCTCAGCGCTCTCTCTCTCTCTCTCTCTCTCTCTCTCCCTCTCTCTCTCTCTCTCTCTACTTAGTGAGGCCCTCTGCAACTTCGTGAGACCCGGTTTCAAAATAAAGTATAAAAAATAGGGCTGGGGGTTTAGCACGGAGGTAGAACGCCCCTGGGTTCAATCCCTGGTACCGCAAAAAAAAAAATTTTTTTTTGAAAGTTCATAATCTAACTCCACCCTATAGGGTGTGTTCAGTCAGGCAGAAGCCTTAATGAGTCCACACCCTTAATCACAATGGCTCCTCTCCATACCTGAGATGCTTAATGTAAATAGGGTAGGTGGGGAGGACAAAGGTCAGACCCCACTGCCCATCTGTTGCCAGGGAAACTGAGGACTAAGAGGAAGTCCTGCCCTCTACTGTGCGACCCTACCTAACCCCTCCTATAAAATAACTGCAAAAGCACGCGGACTCTCTCATGCTTGCTTGGATGGATGGACATGTGCAGGGGGACTCGCTCTCCCCTTCTTGAGATGATCCCCAACCTGTATCCCCACCTTTCTTAAATTAATTAAACCTTTGCCTTTTTCTGAAAACAAACAAATAAAAACAAAACAAATTCCATTCAGTTGGTGCTATGTACTCAGCCAAGTCAGTACAAGATGTTAATCTTAGCTATTCAGGCGAAGAGGGCTCCCAACACATTTGTATTCTATCCATTATTCTTGGAGTATATAGTATATATTTTCTTTTTGCTACTATAGATTGAACCTAGTGGCTCTCTACCACCTAGCTATATCCCCAACCCTTTCTATTTTTTACTTTGAGAGGGTGTCTCACTAAGTTGCCCAGACTGGCCTCGATCTTGTGATCCTGCATCAGCTTCCTAAGTAGCTGGGATCATAGGCATGAGCCATCAAGCTCAGCTGGTATATTGTTTTCAAATAGAAAGATACCTCAAGTCCTATGGGAAAATGCCAAGGTATACACACATTCAATAACAAAATAAAGATGGCATTTTCTTAATTCATGTAACTCTGAAGTAAATTCCATAGAATATGCCTTATTTTAATAAAGCAGAACCTTAAGTATATTGATATATGACATATAATCAGCATGAGGCATGCAGGCCTCCTTTTCTAGTCATTTTATGATTCCTATTCTGCTGAACACAAAGCGTCCCCGCAGGAGTAGGCTTGCTTTGTCTTTTGTCACAGGATTGCTTTTGTCAGAAAAACAATTCTCTAGATCAGACCTTGGAATTCAACATGGCTCAGTCAAATCCATACTACCTATATAATCCGCACACATATTCAATGGGTAGGTTTTATAGTCTTATTTGAACATTTCATCAGAAGGTCATGAGTTTAATCAAAAGGGCCCTAATACAATGCAACACAAAGGAATTTTTTTTTTTTTTGCGGTAATGGGGATTGAACCCAGGGGCATTCTACCTCTGAGCTACACCCCCCGGCCCTATTTTTTATACTTTATTTTGAAACCAGGTCTCATGAAGTTGCGGAGCGCCTCACAAAGTAGCTGAGGCTGGCCGCGAACCCGGATCCTCTGGTCTTCGCCTCCCAAATACTGGGATTACAAGTGTGCACCACCACGCCTGGCCCACAAAGGAATTTTTAAAGGAAATACAAAATACATTTTGAACTTGGTGTCCATCACTGGGAGAGGAGATAGGCAAAGAGTACAGGTGTACCAAGCAGTAGGCTTGAGAAACATGGGTGGACTAAAAACACAGTGGGCTGTGATGGAGACAACCTGCCCTGGCAGCAGAAATGGGACTGAAGAATGAGATATGATCCCTTCTTCATCCCGCCATAATTCGCTTGTTTATGAACCTCCATGCTTGTGTCAGAGACACAACTATACTCATAGAAACTGGGAAGTGCAAGGCAGGAAAATAGAGAGGGGTTGAAAAGATGATAGAGACCCCAATGGGGTGGGACGTGGGGACAGAGTGGGAACAAGGGGCGTCCTGAACAGCTAAGCTTGTACTGGGAACTGGAGGATGAACAGGGATGGACTCCCCAGAGGGAGGAGGAAGGCTACTGCAGGCTCAGAGTGCGTGTTCCCCAAGGCTATGGGGGAGATGCAGGGTTGTCTCAGACATCTGCCTGCAGGCAAGGCAGGTGGCCACGCATGGGTGGAACACGGAGCATCCTTAGGCAGTGAGAGCATTCTGTGTGACACTGGAACGGAGAATACCTGACATTAGGCATTTGTCAAGCCCACAGCAGAACCACAAAAGGCAAAGAGTGAACTTTAATGTCAACTGAGGACCTTAATTAATAATAATGCATCAATGTGAGTTCATCACTGTAACAAATGAACATATTAAGGCAAGATAATGGGGCAAACTGCAAGCCGGGGGCAGGGAAGGGAACGCTGTCGCATTTGCTCAACTGTCTGTCAACCTAAAACGAAAGTCTATTAATTTTAAAAGCCGCAGAATGACCTTCCAGTTTCTCACCCTGTAAGTGCGACTGACAGCAACAGGGTGGTGAGTGTGAAACCTCTATAACAGGAACGGTGGCACCCACAGAGAACATGGGGCCACTCCTCAGCAGACACTGTGACCCATTCTACATTTTCCCTCCAAATGAGTTTTATTTTTTTTAAGGGCACGAGCTGCCTTTACTGCTATGCGTGCAATCTAAACTGATTTACAAGGAATAGTTCACCACTGAGCTTGGGTTCTGTTTCTCCCTACCATTTTCCATCATAGCAGTATTTCTTTCTGAAGATACAAATACTAAATATAATACAAAGGCCATCCCTAGATGACAAACTTAGCACATGTTAACAAATTCTGAAAGCAGCACCACTGCCTACTCTACAATAAAAGGGGTTGAGGGAGGAGGGGCTCCTAGAAATTGATTTCCTTAGAACTATTTTGGCTTCAGCGGGGGACAGGTCTTTTTGAGGACTTTTCAGGAACTGGACTCTGATCCACTTTCCTTTTTAAAGGCTGTACTTTCTGGGGCCTCATCAGGAAAGGCAACATTTTCAGAGGGGTACAGGTAACCTGTAGCCCTGTGCTGTCTGCCACCTGGATACCATATGTCCTGAGCACAGGGCTTCAGAGCTCAGGAAGAGGGGGGAAGGAGGGTGCCCTGTGCCCAGCGCTCAGTGTCTCTGACACAGAGACTGGGTAGCAGAGGATGACTTCTTCATTACTTATCAAACAGGGGTTCCTATCTTATTGGCTTGTCTTCCTTTCAGTGTGTTCCGGTTAATTCCTATCTCTGATTCGATAGCTTTCTTCCCTATTTTTGGCCTGCTTACCAGTTTGGTAATGGACAGTTAAATACATTGGTATGTTTAGTGTTCCAGTTAACTGTAGGACAGCCCAATGAAGGAAAGAAGGAATGATTTTTTCAACTGGTGGATATTAACTCCCTAAGAGAAGATTCTTCAACTTATACCATGTAATGCAAAGGAAACGGCACATATTCGTGCTCGGTTTTACTTTCCCGGGAGATGAGGGGCTGTTATAAAGTGACTGATGTAAATGGCACAGTAGCGAGCTTTCTTATCTTGCCTTGCGACGCATTCACTGCGTTCCTCATTAGTTTAAGAATCAACAGACCTTAAATTTTCAATCGGGGAATACACTAGTTTACCGACTTGAGGAGCCACAGAGAGGCCTTAGCTTACAATCTCTTGTTCTAGAAAGGTGTTCTGCCACAGGTGAATGGTCTTTGGGTTTATAAACATGCAAATTTAGTTTTTATGATTAAGAAAGAGAAGCATTAGGCTTTCCTCCTCTATCCCTCAAGTCCATGTGACATTTAAAAAAAATAAGGAACTGTATAGAGGAATTTGTGTTGGGTCCCTGGATTTCTCAATGCATGATAGATGCCAGCCTGTATGTGATTTGGCACAGGCAGGCGTACATCCTGGCATTGAAGAAATTCCCCAAGGACTTATGCCATTAATGAGGACGGGAGGCACACGAACTCATCATTCACTTTCCTCCGCTCTCATGAATCGCTGCACAGGCTCCTGTGCATCCTCTGTTTTGAGCTAAGATAACTCTTTGAAGTCAAAGGCAGTGTTATACAGTCAAGAAGGAACAAAAGTCCATCCCAGTTTGCTTTTCCAATTGTGGTCATTTGAACATTTCTCAAAACCTTCCATGCAATGAGATTATCATTCAGTAAAAGGTAACGAAGATGTTGCATGGCCTGTGTACTGGACACCATGCTTATGGTCATGCTGATTAAAAGATGGGATCCTGGGATCACTTTATATTATAAATTCAAGGTAGAGCAACATATATACAAATAGATATTTATAAAGGAGTAAGAAATCGCTGTCACATTGTTTTGTATTACACCTTTCTGCAAACGACTATGACATAACTGAGAAAAAAGATTAAAGCTCACACTACATTTCACAATTGAAAAACACCAAACATTGAGGCATTTGAATTCTATTTACATCTCTGAATTCTTAATCCCATAACTATGCTACTGTTCATGCTATGTTAGCATGGATCTCACAAAATACATAGCAAATTAATAAGATCATTCTCAAAGCACTGAGTGCAGGGAGAACATAAGAGCGCTTTCTACTTTGTGTCAAAAACTCAAGGAGCAGGTGCCAATGATGGTGTTTAAAGGGGACAATCGCTCATCAAATTGCCATTGACCTTCAACCTAGACTCTGTGGCCCACTGCAGCCCCAATGGCAGGCACACGTCAGATCCCTGTGAATGGCACACTGCTGCAGACTGGTGACACACTAGGGGGAGCTCTGCTAGCTCCCTCTTTTGTTAGTTTGTCCGGGTATTTTAAAACTTTATCAACAAACACTGCAAGAAACTAAACGGTCTAGAAGAACGGTCTAGAACTAGAAGTGAAAGAAGACAGAAGGATCTGCATTCTATTTACCAGAAGAGGATGCTTCTTGCACACCAAACAGACTTGTGCTGGGACCATTTCATGCAGGGTCTGTTCACTTGACAGAAGTAGTCACAAAGAAAGGGCTGCCCCGGTGAACTCGTGAGAAAACCTCAGAACTAGGAGGCTTGTATATTTTTTTTTATTTTGCTCCATAAATGTAGAATTCAAAATAGAAGTATGGTGGGTTTATTTGAAATAGCCTGTATTGAATCAATGTTACACACACACACACACACACACACACACACACACACACACGCACTCACATACACCTATCATTTAGGGTATTACTTTTTGAAAATGCATTAATATCTTTTGTTTAGATAGCTTTTTAGATTTCAAATCATGTTAAATAGTTTTCCAAAGTACTTTCCACATATCGCTACTGCCGAGGTCAAATAAGACTGGGGAAATTGCTTCCTAAACAACAAAAAGCAAAATAAAAAACCCCCAAAAGTCCTGTTTACCTAAATGAGTGTTTCTGAGATTCCCTTGCCATCAAACCCCCCACCCTCTCCCCTCAGATAACACTTTATAATTTCCCAGGCAAGCTGCATTTCATGACATTTGCCCAGGGAAATGTTGACTTGGAATAGTAGTTACTTTGTATACATTGTCTACCACTATGATATTTTGGTTTAATATATCCACAGCCAGAACATTTACATGATTTTGGGGGGGATGCTAGGGATTGAACTCAGGGGCATTCCACCTCTGAGCTACAACTCCAGCCCTATTTTTTTTTTAATTTTTATTTTGAGTCAGGGTCTTGCTAGGTTGATGAGTATCTCACTACTTGCTGAGGCTGTCCTTGAACCTGCGATCCTCATGACTCAGCCTCCCAAGTACTGGGATTACAAGTGTGCGCCACCATGCCCGGCCATGATGTGTTTTAAAACTAATAACTTAAATCTAATTTTTGTTTTGGAAGTTACTCAGTAACCACAGGCCGAGGTTATGTATGTTTGTTCTGACATGAGTTAGTTCACCTTACTCCTCTATTAAACAACTAAAACTAAGTAGTTATCTAAGAGAAAACCTACTTACTACTAGTTAAACTAGCTTGTTTATCCAAAGGTCAGAAGTATTCATGAAATACCTGCTATTCATTAGAGACAGTAAAATACTCTAATGACAGGCTAATTTGTTTATAAACCTCCTAACACTGGACTACTTCAAAATAAAACAGATGAAATCAGTGTCTACCCTTTGCTTTCGATCCCTCTCTACTTGTGCTTTTTTACAATGCGCCCTGTGCTGTCGTCATGTGCTCCTTTTATTCTAGTCAGAGACAATAATCTATTGAGTGCTCTCACACTAAATTGTAAAACACTTACTCTTGGCCCTACCAAAAGATACTGACACTTTAAATTATGACTTCTAAAGACAATATTTATCCCAGAAGTAAGCATTCTAACAGTGTAAACAGGGAGGTTACACTGAAAGATATATTTTGAGTCAAAGAGGGCTCCCAGAGTTTTCACATCACTTCAGAGAGATGCTCCCCTGCTTAGCATGAAGCAGGATCAGGGCGCCCGTGTCTCCTGACTGCCCTACACTATTTCTCCACCTTACACTAGAGAAAACCCAGCATACAGGGCAAGCCCTAGTTTTTCATGATACCTCTCTATGCACTTAGTGAGTACAGACAACTATCTTCTAACTGCTGCAGTCTTTAATTATTTGTATCACAAGATGTAGAATTTTGGTACTATGTTGTAACTCTCAAATGGGTTCATATTATATCTCTAACAATAAAAGAATTCTCTGAAGGCTAAGAGACTGCTTATTTTCCTGTTGGATTTATATAGCACAGTGGAAGGAATAATGATGCATCTAATAAATATTGGATTGATTAGCTGCTTAGAGCAAAAGGGAAAAGTATCAATGAAAAATGTGTCAACACACTTTGAAGTATCTTCTCTTTCAAAATTTGCGTAGATGATGGAGGGTCCAGGTGGACCCAAAGGCTTAGGAGGAAGGAGGGAGACACAGCGCTCTTTGTCCAGATAATGTTTAGTAATTGTTCACTAGGACGAAACTACACACAATAATATTTAAAAATACCCTGTCCACTGTACTCGAAGTACACATAAAACGAATACACTGTATATACTTTTTTATGTGAAATGGAAAATACCATACTACCTCATTGGCTTATTTCTTACACTAAATGACGTATCTTGTGTAATGTTCCAAGAATAGAGCTTTAGGCATTTATATTATAAATGTTGATTTAGGTACCCTTCTTCTCGCAAGTTTATTTTGAATATAGGTTTTCTTTCTACCAGTTTCATTTTTTTAAAAACCTGATCACTTTTCCTCCAGGCATTTTTAAAAGAAAGTAAGTGTGGTTATTCCTCAAAAGACTAACACAAAATATTAGCAGAAAGAGAAAAAAATTAAAAAATTATTTTAGCACTAGAGATTGAGTCCAGGCATACTCTACTTTTGAGCCACACCCCAGGCCTTTTGTTTATTTATTATTATTATTATTATTATTATTATTATTATTATTATTTTGCGGTACCAGGGATTGAACCCAGGGGCGTTCTACCTCCATGCTATACCCCTGGCCCTATTTTTTTATACTTTATTTTGAAATCGGGTCTCACGAAGTTGCGGAGGGCCTCACTAAGTAGAGAGAGAGAGAGAGACAGGGTGAGAGAGAGAGAGAGAGAGAGAGAGCTGAGGCTGGCCACGAACCCGGATCCTCCGGTCTTCGCCTCCCAAAGTACTGGGATTACAAGCGTGCGCCACCACGCCCGGCTCTGTTTATTTATTTTTTTGAAACAGGGTCACTCTAAGTTGTGGAGAGTCTCACTAAGTTGCTGAGGCTGGCCTTGAACTTGGGATCCTCCTATACTGGGATTGCAGGTGTGTGTCACTACCTTTGTCAATAATTTTTTTTATTTAAACATTTTATGCTGTACTTTCATTAAGCATTAGGTGAGCTTAGGAAGAATAGTACCTCTATCGAGAATCTTGTTTTAGCTAATTTTTTTATACTTCCTTCACTTGGTTCATCATTTTCAGAAAAGTTCTAAGAACTTCTGAGCCCTCATATCTGGTGCCATATCCAATATGTAATTTTTAAAGTTAAATTTTTGGATTCTCAATATAACTGAACCTAGTACTACGGTAACACAAGGTTGTTGTCACTGTTTTCAATGTTATCAAGTGTCTTGGTCAACATTCTCAATGATATAATCCAAAACAACTGACCATATACTTTAGAGGAAGGAAAATTTATTTGTTCACACTTTTTGGAGATTTCAGGTTCAGTCTATGTGAGGCTGAGATCTGCAGAGTTCAGGGCATGGCAGCGGGAAGCAGAGAGAGGGAGACGACAAGGGCTCTGTTCTCATTTCATGGAGGCCAGAAACAGAGAAAGCCAGCAAGAAAGGGGATTCAAAGACAAAAGTACAGTCCCTAAGGCCACACCCCCAGGGACCCACCTTCTCCAGCCACACCCCACCTGCCTAGGTTACCACCCAGTCAACCCATCACCATGAATTTATCCACTGATGCGATTAGAACCCTCATGGGTTAAATACATCAGCTCTGAACATTAAAACATGAGTTTTCCAGAGACATTCTCTATCTAACCATCACAGAAAGGATTTAAATAAAACCCACTACAGATTCTTAAATTCACTGGACTTGTTCCCAGTGTTGCTCATGAATGTAACAACTTAATGGGAATGCCAGCTCTGTAGTATATATTTCAATGCTCCCCCTTATATTAGCTATGCCAACTTTCTCACTATAAAAGAGCTGCATACAGAATCTCCTATAATAGTCAGTTGGCCTCTCACAATTATTCTAAGCATTCTCCTCTACCCACTGTTCCTTATTGTCAGATTAGCTATTCACCAATGCCCTGTGCACTTCTCTTTTCTGTTATCCTAGAAGTTGAAAGTCACTAAGACTGGGAGGGAATGGAGGGTAAAGGTGAGATTGTTTGTCTGTGGGGAGAACTACTGGACCAATCCTTTCCATTTTCCCACCCAAACAAAGTCCAGGTAGTATCTCTGCAGGCTTAGAATGTCGTGGCCTTATTTCAGCACCTTTAACTGAATGTTGGGTGTTTAATATTTTTTCTACTCATGTTCATAATACTCATGGGATATGGTTAGCACCCCTAAAGAAGGAGATTAAAAAGATAACAACCATGCATTTACTTATTTCAAAACCAGCATGACTATCAATTTTTTTTAACCTAGAAAAATAATGAGAATATTCCAATCCAAGAAAAAGAGGAAGTAAAGTGAGTGTAGCAGTCCATTTGGTAAACTTTAACAAACATTTAATCATCACACTTGTGGAGTCTGGGAAGTTCAAGGTCAAGGTCAAGATTCCATGTCCGGGTTGGCTCACCATGTTGTTTGCAGAAGGCGCTTCTCCCTGTCCTCAAGTGGTGGAGGGAGCAAGAGGTCTCTCCCAGGCCTCTTCGGTAAAGAGCATGTACCCTATCCAAGAGGTCTCCATCTGCATGACCCAATCACCTCTCAAATATTACCTCAGGGATAGGAGTTCACCCTATGAATTTGGGGGGCACGCAAACCTTCAGACCACAGATCACAGGAAACAACCCTGAGCATCTGCCACGCCCGCACATTCTGGAAAGTCTGTAGACTGCATGGCGGGCCACTCGTTCACATCATTCAGCTAGTAACTGGCAGATGGAGATCTGAACACAGCCTGTCGTGACTCTTTAAAGCCCATGTCTTTTAACTACTCATCATGTCTTCCTAGGTGTCTGACTTTGAAAGCTGGTGAGGATCATGTCAGTCCTTCGTTATTCTTCCCATTCTTCCTGTTCGTTCCCTATAGTCAATCCCCAAGTTAAGCTTTTGTACAACCTTGCCCAAAGTTTATCTTAAATAATAAATACTTGTACAGTAAATGAATAAATGAATCCCTATCTGCTTTGACCCCATCCACCTACCTTCACATTCCCCATTCTATTGATATGACTCCATTCATTGAACTGTTTCTTTGTTAATGGATGAATATAGACAGGGTGCAGATAAGATTGTGTAGGGAACTCATTTATGTTTCCAAAACATATTTATTGGGTTTTCCAGAAGTACACAGAGAATGGTTGAAGCAAAATCAATAACCAAGCTAAGATCAAGAAAACTAAGATACAAAAAGAATTAAAAAAATAAGACGACTATATGAATCAGGAAAAAATAGGACAATTTTCTTTCTCCCTTAGATGTTATAAAATACGAATGAGAAGCAGGTGGGGTCAATATTGAGATGATACAAGTTATAAGACTCAGTTCAAATACCACCTCATCTACTTTTCCTTTTCTTCAAATGCTTCCCTGAGGCTGTAGCCTGGCTGCTTCCCACCTTCTGTGCGTTATTTTAACTCTTAACTTCCTTACTCAAGGAGAGGAGCCACATCTCATTCATTTTTTATATCTATGAAACGTTGCACAGTGTTTGGCAAACAGTAGAAATATAATCAATGTTTATCAAAAAGGAAACACTGAGCTTAGCAGTTTCCATACAACTACCCTTTATTTCCTACCTCTGCCAGCTACTACCTCGTGACTCTGTATCTTCATTGTTTTACAACATCAAAATTCCTAGAAAGAATTGTTGTCTAAATTTATTGTCTCCAATTACTGCTGTCTAGTTTTCTCTTAGACTCATTCCAAACAAGCTTTTGTCCCCACCTCCCTTCCGAAATGGCTTTCATCAAGATAACCAATGACTTCCAAATTGCTAAATCTAATGGCAAATTATTAGTTCTTACCTGATTTCACCTATTAGCAGACTTTGCAATGGGTTATCAATTCCTCTTCCTAGAAATAAGATCTTTACTGTGCTTCCAGGAATAAGATCTTATTTCTTCCTAGAAATAAGATCTTTACTGTGATTCCAGGACACCACACTCTCTTGGTTTTCATTTTAACCCAATCTTGCTAGCTCCACCTGCTCTCTCCACATTCCTAACACTGGAAGAACTCAGGACTCAGCCCCTAAATCTCAAGTAGATGCTCCTCCCCCATCTATCTGTCTTCAGGCCCCTGTGATCGCAGGCATCCACATGTTGTGAAATCCCAGATCTGCATCTCTGGCTCAGACATCTCCTCCAAACTCTGGTCTTGAATATCTTATATATCCTGACCTTGCACCTCAAACCTATAGCATTCCACAGCTTTTGGTCTCAGTGGTGGCTACCCCATTCCTCCATTTGATAGGCCAAAGGTTTTTCTTTATTCTCTCATATTCTACCTCTAGCTCATAAGGGAACTGATTCCAAATTCTATTACCTCTGTATTCTAAATATTGCCAGATGCCTATGACTTCCAATCCTGCCTCACAATCTCTTCCACCCCCACTCTGCCCGCACTATCTAGTAAGAGCCACTCTGGCACCGACTCTGCTCTCCATCCAGCAGCTGAAATGGTCCTCATGAGAATAAGTCACACCTACGTTCCCCACACACCCCTGCCTCTCAGGAGAAAAACACCTATGCTGCTGGAAGCTTCTCATTTCCCTTTATACCCCCAGGAACTGAGAACTGACTGGCGCTAATGTGTGTGCAGTGGGGTGTTAAAAGCAGGGGGGCTGGAGAGACTTCATGGGTCAGAATCTGTTTCTACCATGTCTAAGTTTTGGTTCCTTATCTATAAAACTAGAATAAAAGGGTTGTCAAGGGGCTTAACTGACTTGATATGCAAAGCACTTAACATATCACGATAAACTGTCACAATAAAAATTTGCTCGTATTCTTTTCATCACACAAAAGGATTAATATAGAAGGGCTGTTTACTTTTAATAAATACTTTTAATTTTAGAAAGTCAATACATCTAGCTGGATGTGGTGGCACACACCTGTAATCCTAGTACTTGGGAGGCTGAGAAAGGAGGATAGCAGGTTTGAGGCAGCCTCTGGAACTGAGCGAGACCCTTAGCAACTTAGTGAGACCCTGATTAAAAAAAATTAAAAATAAAAAGGGCTAGAGGTATAGCTTGGAGGGAGAATGCCCTGGGGTTCGATTCCCAGTACAAAAATAAATAAATACAAATAAAAATCAATATACATTTATTTATTTTGTATTTATCTATTTATTTATTTATACTGGGGATTGAATCGAGGGGCATTCTGCCTCTGAGCTATACCCGCAACCCTATTTTGTTTTTTATTTTGAAACAGGGTCCCACTAAATTGTGGAGGGCCTCGCTAAGATGCTGAGGCTGGCCATGAACCTGCAATCCTCCTGTCTCAGACTCCCAAGTACTAGGATTACAGGCATGTACCACCAGGCCCAGCTTGCCTCTCATTTGAGTGTAAAGAATGTTAGGATGAGCCAAGCATGGTGGCACAGTATTGGAAGGCTGAGACAGGAGGATCTCAGGTAGAGGCCAGCTTCAGGAATTTAGTGAGACTTGCAGAAATCTAGTGAGACCTTGTTTCAAAACAAAAAATTTTTTAAAAAAGGAGTGGGGGTGTAGCTCAGAGGTAGAATTCCCCTAGGTTCAATCCCCAGTAACACACACACACACACACACACACACACACACACAAACGTTAGGATGAAGTTATTTTCTGAAAGCCACTGTATCAACAGTACTTCATAATATACTCTCTATTATATCTTGGCCAAAATGTTGGAGTGAACACATCTTCCATATTACGTGGGTCACAATCTTAGTGGTTACAGTAGTCCTACTTTCATATCTCTTCTAGATGAGGTAAGAGCCTTTGATATCAGAGAAGCAAACGCAGTGATACTGTTTTGTGGAGGATGAATTTGGGGGAGGTCAAGGGGATTATGTAATTTTTTACCCCATGAGGAAAAATTATGGTAAGATTTCCAAGAGAAATATGCCTTAATGTAGCTTAGCTTGCATTTCTGTGCTGCAAAAGAGATTATTCCAAGGAAGGAACAACTGAACACACTGGCTGATACTACAGCAGTCCTGTTTGGCACACGTCACGTGCACCCACATGAGCACACCACCCGGTGCCTGATTGCAGCCCTCGGTCTGTCACCCTCTGCTGCTCACAGGTATGCGTGCTCCTGTGTCTGCCACCTCTTCATCATACTTCTCTGTGGGAGTCAGATTCTAGGTTGTACACAACAAACCTTGCCTCTTAGTATTTATGCCCTAGTGTTCCCTACACTGAATACGGCCAATCTGTATGACCTGTTCTTGTGTTCCCTACACTGAATACAGCCAGTCTGTGTGATCCACAGGATATTGGAGAAGTGCTGTTGTATGACTTATGAG
>PVJS01012881.1:0-13606 GCA_004027185.1 Glis glis
AGGGGTTCTACCTCCGAACTACACCCCCGGCCCTATTTTTTATACTTTATTTTGAAACTGGGTCTCACGAAGTTGTGGAGGAGAGAGTAGAGAGTAAGTAGAGAGAGAGAGAGATAGAGAGAGCTGAGGCTGGCCGCGAACCCGGATCCTCTGGTCTCTGCCTCCCAAAGTACTGGGATTACAAGCATGCGCCACCACGCCCGGCTAGTCTCCTCTTTTTCTTCAAGTAGACATCTACCTGAAAAGCAAATGGCTGCAACTAATAGTGACATTTATTACTTCCCTTCTACTTCAAAAGTGAATGCAGAAACGGAGCCTTGTCACCACCTGCTCTTGTTCCTGCTTTGATATACACAGTACTGAGGAGCTGTCCAGGGCAGAGCCTCAGTTCCCACACATACATGGCAGTCCACAGGGCCAGAGCATCAGCACTTGCATGAGCATTCATGCACACACACACACACACACGCACACACACACACACACACACACACACACACACCCCTTCCTGCAGCTCTTCACTGGACATTCTTTTTCTTTCCCCAAATCTGACTTCCTTACAAGAGTGGAAGCACTAAATTATGGGACTACCTTTCTTTATTCATTTGCCCCTCACCAGTGTTGTTCCAGGACCAGATGAAAGCAACAGAAGTGAGATGAATGACTGCAAACGAGTTGTTTCTAGACTAATGAGAACACTAACGGCTAAAGTCCCTGGGATACTGCGGATAATCCATCGTGATAAATGAGAGAGAACTGACATGCCATTTCTGAACAGTTGAAGTTCTCTCTCCAACTCAGTCCCACTCCCAGGTCCTTGCAGATCCTGCCACAAATAGGTATGCTCCCAGGTTTTAGAAGAAGAGACTATATAAATCAATAGAAGTTAGATCTGTGTGAGAACCTAAGCCACATACAGTTGTATAAATAGATGCTCTCCTGAATGGATGTGGGTCAGTTTTCCTCAGTTTGGGTTTCCTTAGTTACATTATTCTCAAGTGGTTGAGTAGAGAGCCAGTAATGAGTAACTTTTCCAAGTAATGGGAGTAAATTTCAAAGCTTTTCATACTTTCAAAGTATATTTCAAAAAAATATTTTTTTCTTATCTACCAATGTGTGCTTTGGAGTTTAAGAAATTGATAAACAAGCTGAGCATGGTGGTGCATGCCTATAATCTCAGTGCTTGGGAGGCTGAGACAGGAGGATTGCAGGTTTGAGATCAGCCTTAGCAACTTAGCAAAGTCCTCTGCAACTTAGTGAGACCCTGTTTTTTCAAGATACAAAATATAATAGGGATGGGGTTATTTATATCTTGTAGATCTGAGATCGAATGCCTCTCTCTCTCTATATATATATATATCCAAATAATTTGCATCTGGTCTTTGTAAGGTAGGAGTATTAGTTTTTATTTTTATTGATTTATTTTTATATTGACTTATTTATTTGGTACTGGGGATGGAACCCAGGGGCATTCTACTGCTGAGTTATACCTCCAGCCCTTTTTAATTTTTTATTTTGAAACAGGGTATCGCTAGATTGCTGAGGCTGGCCTAGAACCTGTAATCCTCCTGTCTCAGTCTCCCAAGTGCTGGGATTACAGGCATGACCACTATACCTGACTACATTGTTCTTTTAAATATATTTCGTTGCCAGGAGTGGTGGCGCACGCTTGTAATCCCAGTACTTTGGGAGGCGGAGACCGCAGGATCCGGGTTCGTGTCCAGCCTCAGCTCTCTCGCTCTCTCTCTCCCTGTCTCTCTCTCTCTCTCTCTCTCTCTCTCTCTACTTAGTAAGGCCCTCCGCAACTTCGTGAGACCCGGTTTCAAAATAAAGTATAAAAAAAAATAGGGCCGGGGGTGTAGCATGGAGGTAGAACGCCCCTGGGTTCAATCCCCAGTACTGCAAAAATATATATATATATATATATATTTCTTTTGAAAGTAGATTTAAAACCGAGCGTGGTGGCGCACGCTTGTAATCCCAGTACTTTGGGAGGTGGAGACCAGAGGATCCGGGTTCGTGGCCAGCTTCAGCTCTCTCTCTCTCTCTCTCTCCTTAGCGAGGCCCTCCGCAACTTCGTGAGACCCGGTTTCAAAATAAAGTATAAAAAATAGGGCCGGGGGCATAGCACGGAGGTAGAACGCCCCTGCGTTCAATTCCCGGTACCACAAAAAACAATAGATTTATTCAAATTCATTTTTAGTACTTTGCTAAAGTGTATTTATATGCTTCTCCACAGGATTTGACAAGGATCAGTTTTATTCTTCTCTTCAGAATAAATATTTTCAGTTAAATGTTTTTATAAAGCCTATTAGAGCCGGGCGTGGTGGCACACGCTTGTAATCCCAGTACTTGGGAGGCGGAGACCGGAGGATCCAGGTTCGCGGCCAGCCTCAGCTACTTAGTGAGGCCCTCTGCAACGTAGTGAGACCCAGTTTCAAAATAAAGTATAAAAAATAGGGCCGGGGGTGTAGCTCGGTGGTAGATCGCCCTGGGTTCAATCCCTGGTACCTCAAAATAAATAAATAAATAAATAAAGCCTATTAGAAATATTTTAGTTATTATGTAATTAATAAACAGTGAAATTTTTATTTTGTTGTACAGTTCTATAGGTTTAGATAAATGGATAATCACATAACCACTACCAATAATATATAGAAGAATTCCACAACCACCAAAATACTCCTTCAAGTCCCTCTTCATTCAAATCCCCACACACTCTGCTCCAGTCCCTGACAATCCCTAATCTGTTCTCAGTCCCAACAATTAACCTGTTTCCAGAATGTTCGATAAATGGAATCAGAGGCAGCACCCTTTTGAGATTGGCAACTTTCTTAGTCTTTGGCACTGATCTGTACTGTTATATAAGTCAGCTGTTTATTACCTTTTGTTGCTGCATAGTATTACTCTGCAGAATGAAGTTTATTGTTTCACAGTTGAAGGGTGTTCGAGGTTTTCCAGATGTCAGGGACTGAATTATAGCTTTACCTCCAAATCCATTTGTTGAAACTCTGACTCTCATAACCTCAAATATGACTGTATTTGGAGATACAGTCTTTACCATAATGGTCATTAGGTGAAATGAGGTTCTTGAGGTGACCCTCATCCAATATTACTTGTGTCCTCATAAGAAGAGAGTAGACGCAGACATATGTAGAGGAGAAACCATGCATGCGACCTCAGGATGAAACAGCTCTGGCAACATCTTGGGCTTCTATTTCTAGCCTGCTGAACTGTGAGAAAATAACTTTCTGTTGTTTAAGCTACTCAGCCTGTGGTACTTTATTATGGTAGCCATAGCAAACTAATTGACCAAGTCTGTTGATTATGAATCAAAGCTGCTTTATAGAAATAAATACAAAATAAAGAACTAAAAAGTAAAAAAAAAAAAGAAACAGTTCAAGACACTTGAAACTAGTCACTGTAAAAATTGTTTCTACTTTGCGTTAGACTTAATTTTCTATAATAAAATGTTAGACAAAATAAAGAAAAACATAACTTTCATTTTGGGGCAAAATACCAAGGAGTGGGACTGTTGAATCATATGAATGTTAAACATTATAATGGCTGCCTTCGTATTTTTAAAAGTGGCTGTGTGATTTTGCATCAGTCCCGCTATTTATGAGTCCAGTTGCTGCACATTCACACCCATACTAGGTCTTGTCATTATTTTCCCATACTAATCATGTGTAGTGGTGTCTTGTAGTTCATTTGAATTTTCTAGTGACTGATGGTATTGAGCCTCTTATCATGTGCATAGTTGTCATCAATATTCATTATTTAATGAAATTTTTGTTTCATCTTTTGTTCATTTTATTGGGTTGTTTCCTTATTATTGAGTTTGAGAATGTTATATATTCACAGTACAATACTTTTATCAGAGGTGTGAATTGCAAACCCCTCTTCCAGTCAGTGGCTTCTCTGTTCCTTCTCTATGCCACGTCTCTCACAGAACAAAACTTTTTAACTATAATGAACTCCACTTTATCATTTTCTTTACTTTTATGGGTTGATTTCTGGTGTTGAATCTAAGAATGCTTTGATTAGCCCCAAAGTTACAAAGTTTTTTTTTAACCCTGTGTTTCTTTATGGATTTATAGTGGCTCTTTGAAGCATTTTGTGTGATATGTAAAGTATAAGCTGAGATTCATATCTTGGCATATGGACGTCTACTAGTTCTTGTACCACTTGTCAAAAAGGCCATCTTCATTCATTGAATTACCAATGTGTCTTCTCAAAAATAAGCTAAACATATTTGTGTGGTTCTATTTCTGGACTTTCTGTTCTATCCCTTTGATATTTGTATATGTCTTTTTTCCCGGTAAAACACTATCACGATTAGTGTAGATATAGAAGAACTCTTAAATCACAAAGTATGATTCCTCTTACTCCTTTTTAAAAATATTTTTGACTACTTCAATTTTTCTTCTTTCTCTATATATTTTAGAGTCAATTTTTGATATGTACAAAGAAATCCTGCAGGATTTTGATTGATATTTAATTGAATCCGTAGGTATATTTATCAAAAATTGACATCTCAAGTATTGAGTTTTCTAATTCACGAAAACCATATAGCTCTCTGTTTATTAAGGTTTTTGATTTTTGAGCATTGATTTTTAGCTGTTAAAATACAAATTCTGCACATATTTTGGTAAATTTATACATAAGCACTTTGTTATTTTAGGTCATTCTTCATGGTACATTTTTCCATTTCTATTTCCAAATGTTCATTGTTAATATATAGAAATATGATTGATTTTTATATATTGATTTTGTGTACTATACTCTTACTAAACTCATATATTATTATCATTTTTTTGTGTGATACTGGAGATTGAACCCAGGGGAATTCTATCTCTGCGGTATACCCCACTCCTTTTTTATTCTTTTTTGTTTTGAAACAAGGTCTTGCTAGGTTGCCAAGAGTCTCACTACACTGCTGAGGCTGTCCTCGAACCTGCAATCTTCCTCTCTCCGCCTTCCAAGTACTAGGATTACAGGCATGCACCACCACACCTGACTTAAACTCACATATTAGATTGAGGAAATTTTTAATATATTACTTAAGATACTTTTATGTAGACTATTATGCTGTCAGAAATAGAAACATTCATTTCTTGTTTTCAAACATGGGTATCATTGATTTCTTTCCTGCATTACTGATCTGGCTAGGACTTCCACGATGAAGTTGTTCATAAGTGTAAAGAACAGACAGAATTCCTTGCCTTGTACCAGTCCTGGGAGAGCCAATCAAGACATTCACCACTCAATGTGATTAAGCGGTAGTGCGTTTGTTGTTGTTTTGGATGTTAAATTTGTCAAGTGCTTGTGATGCGTGTACTGAACTGATGATTCAATGGTTCTTCTTCTTTGTCTATTAATATTGTGAGTTACCTTATTGACCTTTGAATGTTTAAATGGCTTTGCATCACTGGTGTAAACCATTTGGTTGTAAAGTATTGTCATTTTGAATCTCTTAATATTATTTCTTAATATTTTATTGAATTTTTATATATGTCCTCGAGGCATATTAGTTTGTATTTATCTTTTCTTTTAGTTCCTTTGTCTCGAGGTTCTTGTGCCTTTGCATTGGACCTGGTACTGTCACCATAGCAGCACAGCTTCCGAGCTAGGGCTGGTTTTCAGGCAAGGACTAGGGGGGAAGGGGGAAGGAAAGACGAGGAAAACAGTACTATTATTATTCTACATATGTTCTACTTTGCAGAGACCACATTCCCTAGTTCTCTAGATAAAAAGAGTTTCTCTCAAAAAAAAATTGTTTTTCCACCTTGAGTTAAAAACTGGGAGGAAAAAACAAAGCCATTAAAACCATCCCTGTTACAGGTCATTATTCATATTTACATCTCACTTTCAATCCATCTACTATTGTTTACTTTTAAAAGTGCTCAATAGTTGCTTTTTTTTTCATTTCAGTCAGTAGGAAACACAGGCTGAGGACAGCATGCGTCATCTTGGCTGGTGCCTGAAGCCTGTTCTTAAATACTTTTTAAAGAATCCTTAGTTCAGTAACAAATCGGACTAGTACCCATCTCTCTCACTCTGCTTCCCTAAGATGAAAGACAAGGTTTTAAACACTTGATCCACCATACAATTTAAAGCAAGTTGAGAATAAAATCCTTTCTTTTGCGTATATTCATTCACAATAGCATTTAAGTTACAGAAGTAGTCTCCTGTTACTATCTGAATTAATTCTCCCATAACTTTACAAGGAAAAAAGAATGCCTCATTTTAATTTCATTTTCAGATAAATATTTTCATAGTTTCTTTTTATTGTGTTAAATAAGTAAGTTCTAAAACTATTACATTGACCAGGATTTATCGCTGCACATCCATCTAAGCTTAGAATCCCTCAAAACAAAGAACGGAGGGAAGAGGAACACAGAGCCTATATTTGTAGAAGCCAGGTTACCAGCAGATGTCATTGCAAGTGGGCAGACATGACATACCAAGAGTGTTACATCCATGAGGTGTAAGTCTGCATATCAGAAGAGAGTGTGCACATAACACAGACTATGGGAAAGTTGGCCAATCAGACAATAAATGCAGGCATGAAAACACTGAAGATTAATAAGCTATTTTCGTTACTCATTAAGGGAAGTTACAACTAATTTTTCTAATTTCTAGGCTATAACCCCTTTAAGGAAACAAGAAGCAAAGTCTTCATAAAAGTTATACTTTACAATAAACCTATTGCATTTCTTCTTTTGCTGCAGTGCTTTCTTTTTAATGAATATTTTTTTAACCCAGGGG
Source organism: Glis glis (assembly GCA_004027185.1). NCBI lineage: Eukaryota > Metazoa > Chordata > Mammalia > Rodentia > Gliridae > Glis > Glis glis. The sequence goes on from PVJS01012881.1 coordinate 6,772, forward strand.
CATATTACCTTGTCTTGGTGGTACTTTTCTATATAAAGATAGATGTTTCCGTGTTGATATAATTCTATTTTAGAAGCTTCTGTTAGCTTTGCATCACTGTGACAAAATTACCCGACAAGAACCACTTAGGAGGAGGAAAGGTTTATTTGGCTCCTGCTTCAGAGGCTCAGTCCTAGGTCAACTGTCTCTATTGCTATGGGCCTGAGATGAGGCAGAACATCATAGTGGAAAGTGTGGTGGAAGAAAAATGCTCAGTCTATGGCAACAGGAAGGAGAGATGGAGATAGAGATAGATAGATAGACGATAGATAGATAGATGATAGATAGATAGATAGATAGATAGATGATAGATAGATTAGATAGATAGATAGATAGATGATAGATAGATAGATAGATAGATAGAGAATGTTCATGCCCAGGGACAGACAAAATCCCAAAGGTCATGAACCCAGTGACCCACTTCCTCCAGCCATCCGTGCCTCTGGTCCTTGCTGCATAGGGAACTTTACTTTCAACACACGAGCCTTTCAGGTGACATTCCAGAGCCAAATTGTAACAGTGCTAAATCCTATTTTTCCCACATAAGTAAATAATACATGTTTATACTTGTGTATATAGAGATATAATTGTAACACTGCTAAAATTATACTGTAAGGGATTTTACTAAACAGAAAAACATTCTAATTAGAAGCAGAGATTTGACATTTCATCTAGTTGAGCTATGAACCTTTCTTTTATAGCTTCCAGCTCTGAGTTCATATTTTAACAGTACCTAAGCCTCACCCCAGATTGTGTAAATATCAACTTGTATTTGAATGAACATTAAATTATATAGCACTTAACTTTTCAGTTAATCTAGAAATTATTTGGGTAAAAATAACTAATTGTTGCCCACAATCAAGCTGCTTCTTCTTATATTATTCTTATCACGGTCATCATAATCATCATCAGTATTTTGTGAATCAAGCCCAGGACCTCAGGCATTTTAGGCAAGTTCTCTACCACTGAGCTTCATCCCCAGCCCAAGCAAGCTTTTAATCCCCAACAGCAATCTTTTCCTGAAAAGTCTAATCAGCTGTGTTATTGAACCTGTTTCTTGATATTCCAGGAGGATAGAAATATCCCCAGTGTCTCTACTTCACCATATAATTTCATGTAAAACTAGTTAAAAATATAGACTGTAACTACTTTTCATATCCCTGAATAAATTTCTGTTAGTTCAGTTCCACTCTAAGAAGAATCCTTCGTTCTAATATCTTGTCATAACTTAGACAACCCACTCACACTTTCCCACTTTCCCAGGAGGTTCCTGAACCCCGGGGGCTTGGTCATATGGTGGTCAAACATGTTTGTGGGGACGGGTGGCACGTGGGACCTCTCCTTTGAATCTACATCTCTCCTCACTGTTACAGATGGTGATGCGAGTTTCTTCTGCTCTTTGATGAGAAGTCGCAAAAGCGATGGCTAAGTTGACCTGTCAAGCCAAGCTCTCACTCAGCCACGTCTCACCAAGTCTCAAGAGCAACATGCCATCCTCCAGGGGATTTCCGTGGCTTTATCCTGCATGCAAGGGCTATCGCGGAGGGAAGGGATGGGGAGAAGCCCGTGGCAAGTTAACCTATATAGCTGTTTCCATAGGTAACAGCTTCATTCTCCTTGATACCAGTTCCTCTCTTCAGTTCTTATTGTCCAAAGGGATTTTATGTCAAAAAATCCCTCCACTCTGACTGTGTGTACTAGAGGTGTGGGTCCCCTCTCCCTATATAAGCTATCATGAAAGTCCTACCTACCCTCAGACTTCCAGAAAGCTCTCATGACTTCTTGGTGCCTGACCTCCTTTTCTTTCATTCATAAGATATTTATGGCTGCCTTTTCAACGGGACAATCGCCAAATGAACAGTACAGCTTTTCTGAAAGGATGGCTGGGATGTGATAAAACTGCCAAATGGATTTGCTTATAAAATTATAATGTAGAACAAAATTTAGAATTGGAAGAAAAATAAGGGTATTTTCACCCGATTACCTTGTTTAGTGATCAAGTCAAGACCGGGGAAGAAATAAACTCCACTTCGGTCTTTGTTAAGAGAGTGTACTATGTCACACACCTAGAGGCTCTGCAACACGAACCCAGTGATAGCACATGATCTGCAGAAATGGAATGATTACGATAGTTCCGCAGATGCAGGTTAAGCACTAATTACTCACCCTTGCCTGGTGGCTTTAAAGGAAGCTGTATTTGAGGCTGGGACTCTCAGGTATTTGGCAGTGCCCTTTGTGTTCCGGGTGATGTGTCCCCTGGGCTCACGGTGAGGTTTTCTGCGTTTTAACAGCAGCACTGATTCTTGATCTCATGGCCCGAGTGCTTTCAGCAGCGACTCTTCCTGACCTTTTCGAGGCCCAGAAGCCCAGAACATCTGAAGACACACTGCCTTCAGCTTCTTCTTGTAGCGGAGAGGTGTGAAAGCCTAAATCCAATTCTGCCCACTTGCTTCAGCCTGCTGGCGCTTAATTAGGTGCTTATCCTAACACCTTAGAACACACTTTCTGTGTATGGCTTCATTCCCAAACCATCGTATTTACTTTTTCTTGTAGTTTCTCCAATTTCTCAAAACTTCTCTGTAAATAAGGACAGGCAGTCAGCTTTCTCACTGTGAATGCATCTTCCCTTCAAATCAGAAACAATCACTTCTGTAGGCTTTGATATCTTTCCTGTTACCAACAGTCTTTGCTCCTGGCCTTCTAATCAAAAGGCCAGAGCCGGGCGTGGTGGCGCACACTTGTAATCCCAGTACTTGGGAGGCTGAGAATGGAGAATCTGGGTTCGTGGCCAGCCTCAGCTACTTAGTGAGGCTCTCCGCAACTTAGTGAGACCCTGTTTCAAAATAAAGAATAAAAATAGTACTGGGGGTGTAGCTTGGAAGTAGAATGCCCCTAGGTTCAATCCCCAGTTCTGCAAAAAAATGTCCAGATTAAGTTTTCTCCCCTATTTTTAGCCACCTAATTTTATTCTTTACATGTGTTCCTCCAGAGGCCAAACCTTATATCCCCCCTCTTTAAAATGGTTAAAATGTATGAACAACAAGAGCCAAGAATTCTTACAAACGTTTTAAAGTGCACAAATTATTTTCTTATTCTGTGTTTATACACTGAAAATGCAAAATTTATAAAAATTGTTTGTTCTTAATAAAAACTATATATGACAGACCAACAGATCTGAAAGAGTATAAGGATGCCCATTCTCACTATTCTTATTCAATGTAGTACTAGAGGTTTAAGCAGGAGCAATTAGTCAAGGGAAAAAAACAGAAAAGCAAACAACTAAAATGGGAGGAAGTCAAATTATTTGTTTGCAGATGATACGATTTTATATGTAAAAACCTAAAGACTCTGCCAAAAAACCGGGTTGATAAGCAAATTCAATAAAGTTGCAAGACAAGATAAAAAAATCAACATATAAAATTCAGTAGTATTTTTATGCACCAGTAATAAACTTGCTGAGAAAGAAATCATGAAAGCAATCCCATACACAATATATGCCAGAAAATAAAAATAAAAAACTAGCAATAAGTATAACTGAGGAAGCGAAAGACTTCTGCAATGAAAATTAGAAAACAATGATGAAAGAAATTGAAGAGGACACACACATACATATACACAAATGCAAAATGAAAGGACTGCTCAAGTTTATGTATTGGAAGAATTAAAATTTTTAAAATACCCTTACTACCCAAAGCAGTTTACAGATTCAATGCAATCTCCACCAAAATACCAGTGACCTTCTTCACAGAAAAACAGTCCTAATATTTGTATGAAAGCAAAAAAAAATAAAAAAATAATTGAAACAGTCTTAAAAACTAAAGCTAGAGGCATTATAATACCTGATTTCAAGACATATTACAGAGTTACAATAACCCAAATAGCAGAATACTTGCACAAAAACACACAGAGACCATTGGAACAGAATAAAGATCCCCAAAATAAACCCACACATGTACAACCAGTTGATTCTTGATGAAGGCACCAAAAATATACACTGGAGAAAGGCCAGCCTCTTCAAGAAATGGTCCTGGGAAAACTGGATATCCACTGCAGAAGACTGAGACTCCGGAAGGGACTGGACCATGGGGCCTCTAATGTCACCAGTGAATTAATCCATTGACGGATCAACAATTCCATGTCATTAGTCAGAGGTGGCAGAAACTGTAGGGTGGGGCGTGATTGGAGGAAGTAGGTCATGGGGGTGTGCCTAGAAGGGCTTATTTTGTCCCTGGCCCCTTGCTCATTCTCTCTGCTTCCTGGCTGCCATGAGCTGAGAAGCGTTCCTCCTCCACGCCTTTCTGCAGTGGTGTTTGTGACTTGGAGCCAGCTGAACATGAATTGAATCTCTGAAACCATGAGCCCAAGTCAGGCCTTCCTTCTTTAAGTTGTGTGTGTATCAGTGTGTGGTCCCAGTGATGAAAAGCTGACTCATACACAGCATCGGCAAGGAGATGCCTGGGCTTCCATGTTTATTGCAGCGCTATTCACAATAGTCAGATTACGGAATCAACTTAGGTGCCCTCAGTGGATGAATGGATAAAGAAGGTGTGGAATAGATACACAATAGGATATTATTCAGCCATAAAGAAGAATGAAATTTTGTCTTTGCAGCAAAATGAATGAAACTTAAGAACTTTATGTTAAATGAAATAAACCAGACACAGAAAGAAAATTCCACATGTTCTCTCTCATATGTAGAAGCTAAAAAAAATGTTAAATTGAATGTAAGATAGTAAATACTAGATATTGGAAAGGGTGAGAAGTAAGGAGGCATTGAGGAAAGATAGATAATAGTTACCAAAATACAGTATTATAGAAGGACTAAGTTCTAGTATTGTATAGCACACTAGGGTGATGGTGATTTATAATACCCTATCATACACTTTGTGAGGAACTAGAAAAGAGAAGCTGAAACGCTCCAAATGTGAAGAAATGGGAAGATCGAAAAGCTAATTTCCATGATTTCATCAGAACATGCTGTGCACATGTGTTAAAATACCACACTCTAGCCGGGCGTGGTGGCACACGCTTGTAATCCCAGTACTTTGGGAGGCGGAGACCGGAGGATCCGGGTTCGCGGCCAGCCTCAGCTCTCTCGCTCTCTCTCCCTGTCTCTCTCTTTCTCTCTCTCTCTCTCTCCTTAGTGAGGCCCTCCGCAACTTTGTGAAACCCGGTTTCAAAATAAAGTATAAAAAATAGGACCGGGGGTGTAGCGCGGAGGTAGAACGCCCCTGTGTTCAACCCCTGGTACCGCAAAAAAAAAAAAAAAAAAACCACACTCTGTTGCCCAAATTTGTATAATCATTATGTCAAACAAAAAATGAAAAATAAACCCCAGCAATAAATAAAAAATAAAAGAAGCTATATATGTTCTGATCAAGCAGATCATACAGAAAGGAAATATTAATATTGTGATACTGGTCTTGTTTTGATAATACATTGGAATAATTTATGAGGCTCAAAGATCCTATCTTAAATGATAGTTATCATTTAAAAATGACTGATAATCAAAGTGGACAGTTACCATAATAGAAATTATTAAAACCTACACATAGTTCCAAAATATGTGCATGTGCTAATATGTAAATGTGAAGAAAATCTTTGAAATTTGTAGCTTGGAAAATAATACTAAGATTGCATTTTATGACATCCATAACAGGAACACTTCCTATGTCTGGCTTGCTAGGATTTTGGAGACTGACTTTAAAATATGAAAATAAAAAGAAAAGACAGGGAGTCGGACTTTCTTCTCATGTTTATTACAAGTTTTATAAGGAACCAGGGTCTCATTTATGTCACTGTGGATTTATTTTACAAGTGTGGGCTTGCAAAAATGTGCCAGAATTTGAATGCTTGACACATTTTTTGGAAGGCAACTGTAATGTGTAATACACTGACCTTTCGGTGTTCGTTTTGATTGGTTAATGGTTACACCTTTGCAGTTCAGCCAGATTGTAAACAAGAGGATGGAACTGAATAGATAAAGGTCAGGCAAGTTTAGTGACAAAATTTATGAAACCCTCTACTATTCCTGTGAATAAAAAGATTAATATTTATACATTTGCTTTTTAAATATATATGTAAAATAGCAATCCTTAAAGATTAATTCAGAGCATACATCAAATATTTTAATTTTATTGTAAATAAACCTTATTTGTGCGTAATTTTTTTCTAGATGGTCATATTTCATTTGTGTTCGTGTGTGTGTGTGTGTGTGTGTGTGTGTGTGTGTGCGGTGGGTGTGAGAGAGACACTAGGGATTGAACCCAGGGTTATTCCTTTTTTATTTTTTTGTGGTACTGGGGATTGAACCCAGGGGCGTTTTACCTCCGAGCTACACCCACGGCCCTATTTTTTATACTTTATTTTGAAACCGGGTCTCATGAAGTTGCAGAGGGCCTCACTAAGTAGCTGAGGCTGGCCGCAAACCCGGATCCTCAGGTCTCCGACTCCCAAGTACTGGGATTGCAAGCATGCACCACCACGCCTGGCCTGAACCCAGGGGTATTCTACTTCTGAGCTATACTACCAGCCCTATTTTATTTTTTATTTGGAAACAGAGTCTCACTAAATTGCTGAGGCTGCTTCAAACCTGAGATCCGTCTATTTCAGCCTCCCAAGTTTGGGATTACAGGCATACACGACCACACCTGGCTAAGAAAATCATATTTCTTTATTGAATATATTTCAAAATATCATTTTTAAAGGTGAATAGCATTGGGTTTGCATGCAGTTATAATAATGATACTAGAAAAGCCTCAAAATTTTAGATTTTTTTGTTTTTATCTTTGTTTTC